>SJYC01049315.1:0-22459 GCA_006408675.1 Madoqua kirkii
GCAACCAAGAGGATGGTCTGTGGTTAAAAACTTTATACATACACATGTGCAAATACAAGTAAAGACTTCCTGATTTCAGTTAAACTTATTACCTAATATCTTTTTGTTGATTGATCAGGAAAGGGAAGAATTTTTATTCTAAATATAATGCTGAGCAAATAAAACCAAAAATATTTACAACTGCTTAAAATTAACTTCAAATCAATTTTTTGAAATTTCTGTTTACTCAAAACATGCACTTCATGTTATGTTCACATACAGATTACCTCTATAATTTAAGCCCCAGGTTACATATCTCAATGATAATTAGCAATTTTCAAGGAAAAAAAAAGAACCAAGTATTTTAGAGTACTAGAGGTTTAAAAATAATACACTTACACATTTCGTACTTTCTGAAAGTTAACAATAAAAAGTGAAAAAGTTTCTAAGTTCTGAAACTAAAAGAGTCTCTACAGAGCAAAATTTCCCTTCTGTAAAAGTTCTAGAGATAAATGACAAAATTACATGAGTGAGTATAACATAAAAACAATAACAATGGAAAAGCTCAAAGCAAATCACAAGAGAAAGGAAAATATTTTATTATTCTTAAGAGGCCTGCTCATTTACTGTTCTCAATCCAGTGACATCTAGAATGTTTTAATCTAGTAGATAATTTTTTCCCTAGGCTCACTTCAGGTTAAATTACATACTACAGATCACCTATTGTTATAATGAATTGTTACAAAGAAGATTCCTACAGATACATCTATCCTGATTAAGAAAATTCTATGCTTTCATCTCAGACATAAACTGGTCTTTTAAAGGTTAAAGTTGTTTGTTTTTTAGAAGAGGACTACAGTCAGCTATTGCTTAAGCAGCTCTTAATTGAGAGAAAAACATTCAGTCTTGGCTCTCATATGGCATGGCTGAAAGGCCACATCTACAGTTAAGTATCTAGAATGTTTTAATCTAGTAGATAATTTTTTCCCTAGGCTCACTTCAGGTTAAATTACATACTACAGATCACCTATTGTTATAATGAATTGTTACAAAGAAGATTCCTACAGATACATCTATCCTGATTAAGAAAATTCTATGCTTTCATCTCAGACATAAACTGGTCTTTTAAAGGTTAAAGTTGTTTGTTTTTTAGAAGAGGACTACAGTCAGCTATTGCTTAAGCAGCTCTTAATTGAGAGAAAAACATTCAGTCTTGGCTCTCATATGGCATGGCTGAAAGGCCACATCTACAGTTAAGTATAAATTTAAGCATACATTTTGTACAGCCAATTGAGTTGTGAGGCTAATTTACAGACAACATATATATCTTGCAATCACGTGTGTTTAAAAACATAAAAATTCTGTTTTACAAACGAATGTTTTGGTTTTAACAACAACAAAACAAATAATAGTAGTTACCCTAGAGAATTATTAAGTTTTTACACTTTAAAATTACATAAAAGTTATTTGCAACACACAAACTGTGTTAAGAAGTATCTACATAAGCCAAATATTTCTGACTCCTTTCCAGTAAACATTTTTCAGTTAAATTTGTTTTTCAATAAGTAAAATATAGGCAGTTTGCTGTTAGCAATTATTTGTAGTTAGAAAATAGTTATTAATTTTCATACAAGTTAGTTTACATATGATACTTTTCTGCTCTAAGTTTCCTGCTGAATGAATTATTTCTAGTGGTCTAAATTAAGGTGAAGAGGTGAAGTCACTCAGTCGTGTCCGACTCTTTTCGACCTCATGGACTGTAACCTACTAGGCTTCTCCGTCCATGGGATTCTCCAGGCAAGAATACTGGAGTGGGTTGCCATTTCCTTCTCTAGGGGATCTTCCCGACCCAGGGATTGAACCCGGGTCTCCCACATTGAAGGCAGACGCTTTAACCTCTGAGCCACCAGGTGTACATTAAAGATGTGCTGATATCTGACCAAAATCTATTATATACGTATCTCTGACTTTTGCCACAGCTCTGTCAAACAAGAATGTTTACATCAATGTCATTTCTGGCACCTACAAATTGGTGCATAGTCAATGAGCATGTGTTTGGTACCATCATATTTCAATTAATGCAACATAAATAATAAAAACAAGGCCTGGTCTTTCAGTTTTACCTTCACTATCTAAATATGCACTTTCAAATACAGGTAAACATTTCATATAAATATCTCCTACTGTGCATCACCTGCTGAAATTCTATCAGTTGAAATGTAAATGTGTATTTATATGGCAATATTAAAATGTGGCAATAACTAATGACGGTGAAAGCTATATAAATGTAAAAATTAAATCAGGGCAGAATAACAGAGATTTTATCATCTATAGAATTTAGAACAAAAAATAAATGTTAGGAGTTTTTTTTAGTTAACTAATTCCATTCCAGCCATGAATCTTTCAAGAGAAAGTCCAATTTGAGAATTCTTTATATCTTATGAGGATAAGTTAAAATTAGAAAGCCAACTCTGCCCCCTTAAATTTTCACTATGAGGACATTCTCAAAAGTAATACTCAACAACATCTTATTAGTCACCTTCTACACGTTTTTACATTAGAGAATGAGAAACCCTCAACATATTTTGTTACCCTGTCCTCAGTTAAAATTGGTTATTTAGTATCAAAATGCTAAATGCACTGTCTTGATTATAAAAGCAATCTAGAAGCTAAAAATGCTGCAAAAAGTATTACTTCTTTAATATAATATCAATCTTAACATTATGTTAACAAAACTGTAGCAATCACTTCATTTTTTGCGATATATTTTGAATTCTTACATTCAGAAGTTCATTCTATAATAGCCAAAACTGAATATTACTGGCAGTAATTGTTCATGCGGAACTAAACTAACATGTACATTTGGTACACCTCTAAAAACCAAATTCAGAGTCTGTCCATTAAATAACAGTATTATTAGAGTAACAGTTTAGGAGGATTATGACGAAGAGCTTGTACTCTAATTGGTCGAATTTAATAGCCAGAATTAGCAGAGCAAGAACAGTTAACTGCTCTGTCCTTCAATAAAACAATTTGTTTAAAATGACATTATTTGTAGCAGAACTTCATGAATGTCACCTGCTTTAGAATAATTAGAAAGCTCTGTTGGTCAAACAATGAAAATTACAAAATTTTTACAAAGAGAAGAGCAATTAGCAAATAAAGAATTCTAATATAAGTCTTTCATGCACTTCAACTAGAGTACTAGAGTAATTTGACAAACTGAGTTTCAATAGATAGAATTTAAAAGTACATCTCCCATGCCATTTTAAAAAGAGAAAAAAAAAAGAACAGAAGGTAAAATGAAAAGTATATGTAGAAAAATTAATATAATTAAGAAAAAAGACAATAAATTGCAAAGATAGTTTTGTCTTTTCCCCTTTAAGTTAGCCAGAAAGTTTTTAGTATTTAGAAAATTTGTGGAATTATTAATTACCTTATATCCATAGTAAGTAAACTTTCAAACTAGTTCCTCATTCATGCAAAGCAAATCATTCCCTAAGCATCTAACATCTAGGAAGCATTCTTTCTTACCTATAATAAAGTAATACCAAAATATAAACAAGAGGCTCAGGCCAAAGTTAATTTCTATTCTTCCTATTTTAATTAAGAATAAAAATCAAGTAAGCCATGTTAATTGGGCTGAGTTCATTACAAAAATGAAGAGTATTATTAGAATTGAGAAACTGCTGGTTGAAATGAAAGTAGCAGCTAATACTATCTACATGTTAAGTGATCTTTAAATTAGAGGAGAGAAGATATACTTTACAAGCCCATTTTAAACAAGTGAATTTAAGTACTAGGCTTAATAATTAAATTCAATTTTTACGCTCTGATATATCCCATGAAATGCACTTCTTAAATCACACAGATGGCCTCCCTCCAAACATAGTTCAGTTATTGTTAAGTCCATGTGGCAAATACATTATCATGAGAGTATGCTAGAGAGATTTCAGGAACCAGAAAAGAAGAGAAATTAACTCTTTAAATAACAAGGAATTATTAAGCTATCACAGAAAAATCAGCTCTATTTGTAAAAATCGTATACATACACACAAACACACACACATATGTACTGTATATATATGATACCAGTTGTCACATGAAGAAGCCTACCATAGACTGTGCATATTAGTCACTTTAGAAGGAAACTAACTTTTCCTTTCCTGATGACATGTTTATTTCCTCTACTTTTTTCTCTGATGGCATAGGTTATATAAAACAAGTAACTTCTAGTCTTTGCTTTAATGCTTATCATCATTAACTTTCTTGGAATTATCAAGATTTTTCCCTATATTTTATGTTTGTAGCATAAGTGTACCAAGAAAAAACATAAACTCTCAGTTACGGAGTTTTCCAAGAAATGTATATTGGTTATCATGGTTACTTGTAATATAATAAAATGGTGGCCATCCAGATTCTGCAGTAAGGCACTAAATTATTCTGGTGCTTTGCTTTAGATAACTGGTTTCTTGCTATTCAAGCTGCAGTCAACTTTCAAGTACACATATGCAGATCTGTCAGGTCTGCGGATCACCTACGGTGAATTATTAACCACGGATCTGGTGCTGTTAATGTCAGCTTGTTTTCAATGCCTCTTTCTCCTGCTGCCATGTATGTAAACAGCAAATATAAACTAACGTAATAGGCAAGAGTTTATAACGATCCTAACTTATTTAATGAAGAAAATGCATACCAGCAACGTATTTTTCTTCCAGTCACTGATTTTGCTGATTAAAAGAATTTAGACAATACAAAGCACCCAGAAAAGTCAATCTATTATATATTTTCCAAACTCCTACTATATACCAAAATGGTGTTGTATTTGAAAATATTTGGATATGTGAACAAAATTTTCAATCTTCAGGGCAATGTTTTGGCACTGGGTAACCAAAGCTAAGAAAAAAAATATCCAAAAAAACTAATGAAATTAAAAATACCTACAATAATAAGTTTTAGTTCTGGTTTATAGAATAAAACTTTAAAGTTATAACTACATAAAGAAAATACAGTTCACATTTCCTCAAACTGAATGTCAAATTGTCAACACAATTTTCTCTAACCACAACAGTCAGATGTTCAGAATATTTTGGAAGGCCACAAAATGGAAGCACTTTCTCACCATGTGAAAAACAGGTATGACTTTTTCAAAAAGAAAAAATTTGAAATAATTTTCACAAAACAAAAAGTTTTATTCATGTTATTTTAAATATAATTTCATTTAGCAATATATTGATACAACTTTTCCAGCTAAGTAATTATAACTTTTTCTATTCAGATAGTCTACACTTAATTGTCTGAATATAAAAAGTTTTAATTGCTTCACTAGTGGGGAAACAAAAGAATATATCTAGTTTTTAGCTTAAAAGTCTTAGCAGTTTCTAAAGCTTTAGACTCATGAACCTTGAGTTTTATACACTTTTATAAAAGGGTATAAAAATGACTTTATTGAGTGTTTTCATTATGTATCTTGCCTGCATGTGTTTAGGGAACTTGATTTCCTATTTAATGTATTCCAAGATCTGAAATGCTCAGAGTTGTCCACTAAAAGGGCAGGAATCAGGATATCCTGAGTCTCAGCCTGGTGTCAAGCAATCTTTAAGACTAACAATTTGAAAATGTTCTCACTAGAGAAACTATGTTGGTGAATCTCTGTGACCATTTCAGTACTTTCTTATCGTCATATTTAAAAACTTTTAACTATGAAGTTGAAGAGTACCTCCTAACTACTAAGGAGACAAGTTATTGGGCCTGAAGGTAGAGTTAATTTTTCTGTTAGAGGAACAAGGAGGTATTTATCACTCAACTATTCTACTCAGAAACTAGCAGAAGCTTGTGTGCTGAAATTCAATAGCAAATATACATAAAAAGGAATTCCATTTATCAGTTTTAATAAAAAGTGCCTAAGTTTCAAAACGCTCTCCAGGTGGACGGGATCAATACCAAATGATCTGATCTTGGCCAAGACCTAAAATTAGGTTGGAAAATATTAAACATTTAAAAAAAATAGTAATAATGGATACAACAAAGTAATAATTATACAAAACAAAAAAGGACATAATTTAAGTTAAAGAGTATTATGAAGAAAAAGAAATGCTTCACAAACTATGATTCCCATGATAGACAAATGTAGAAGGAAGTGAAGGAAAGAATATTGTTACAAATTTGGTATTTAAAATACTAAAGGTAACTATTTCTATTTTACCTAATAAGTTTTTAAAAACTGTAGCATTCAAACTGTAGCTTTTAGAAGAAAGGAATAAAAACATCACTGCTCCAAAAATGTTCTAAGAAAAATTAATATAGCTTTCTAAAATATCTAAGTTATTTCTTGGGAATACTTGCACACCTGGGGGTGGGGGGTGGTGGGTAACAACGTTTACAAAAGAAGTATATCATGCATTTAGACCATGTATTCTGCGTGTTGTTAACATTACCTTCTCAGTACATTTTCCTACACTGTGTGATATATCCTAATTAATAGAGAATCACAATGTCCTTCAGATTAGAATGAGTGATGTTTTTGAAGACCATTTTGGCTATTTGATATGCTTTTGTACAGATTTTTGAACAGCTTCCTCAAAGGTTAAACAGCAAGTTTAGGTGCATAACAAGACTAATTCTTTTACAGCCAAAGCTGCCCATAGTAACTTTATTAGTTTCTTTCATTTATATCTTTCTAAACCATTCTCCCACTTAGCTCTTGTCCCAATTTAGCAGATATCCAAGCTTAAATGAAATGGAAGGAAAAGGAAGTGACATGAATATCTGGCCAATGATTTCTTAATGCAATTCAGATACCTGTGTATTATGATCAAATTTCAATTCTGTAGGAACTGGATACTCATTTTGTAGATTATCCAGATTCTGCATTTCTGCTTTGCCTATTAATATGTTTAGGGCATTTTCTTTTCAAAAGTAAACCCACCAGAGAGTAAGAAAAAGAGTGGAAACTGACCCTATAAAGACTACATCTATTATCAGTTCAAGTAACAGGCAAGTCATTTAATGAATAAGAACTATTTATTATCATTATAATGGATAATTTTAATTCAGAAGTTTAAAAACCAGTGTTTCTTGGAAGGACGTGACTTGAGAACACATTCTGTTTAGCCTGTACAGTGCTAAAGAAGCAAATGTAATCCAACATTTAAAAAGAGAGGTCACAAAAAAAAGTTTTTTAACTTCCTCCTACCCCAGATGAAAAGATTTGGCAGTAGCTGGCCAAAAGCCAACAGAAACAATGGCTAGAGAAGAGCAGTGGCTCTCCCCTTTCAACGGGAAAAGGGCTATAGTCCCCACCATCTGCTGTTGTCACCAACACCAAGGTCAAATGTCAGTAGTCATTTGTCATTAATGTTTACCTTTCTTTTTTAATTATTCAGAATATTTCCTTGGACTCATGCAGACATAACAAATACACCTAAAGACCCCCATGTTTCTAGAACATAGGAAAGAACACTATTACATGTTCAGTATACAAGTAAATTTGTCTCTGCAAGAGACTTCAACTTAAAATATCATGATGAAATAAGTCACAAAAAGACCTTATTTGCATTAATTCTAGAACACACCAGAAGTTAAGTGTTTGATCCATGCAGTAATTCATGACAGATGATTGTTTTGTGATATTTAAAAGCATGGTGAATAAGACTTCATTTCACTGCTTTTATGTTTGTTTAATCAACAACCATATAGGCTCTCTGAAAATTGACATATCATTTGTTGCTGGGTTCTAAGAATGTTTTACAGAGACAAGAAACTTCTGTTTACAAGTACTTATTAAATTTCTAAAATTAAATATCTGCAATTGCTCTGAACTTTATTTTTCTAAGACCAGATTTCAATTCATTTTTTTTTACCGTTATAAGTAAATTCAGTATCTAGAGAAAATAATTTTATTTATATAGACAGTGTTTGTATTTTTAAATTGTGTATAAAATTATAATATTATAAAATATAAAGAATTAAAAGCTATTTTAATATTGTATATTTTTTAAATGTTCATAACAAGAAATCACAAACCATACCATTATTTTGTTTCTTGGTTTTGGTGCTGATTAACATGGACAACCCTTCAACAATTAGTCCCATTTAGTAAATTAGACCACTGTGCATTTTTGAAACATTGTAATTTAATGTTGGCTAGTTACTAATTTTATATGCTACGTATTAATATGAATGCTTTGTTCATAATTTTTCTAAGTATTTTTAGTGTATACTATAGTAATGATGATTTTTTATTTCTCCCCCACAGATAAAGCAAGTTTTCAATTTTGTTTACCATTCTCATTGCTATAGTTCATCAGCATGCCACAAAAGACAGTCAAGAGCTTCTCACTGGCGGGATCTGTTTTACTGCACAGTGACCTTAAATGGCCAACTACAATCTGTGCACCACCTGCTTGGTCAACTGCACTTCTGCCCTCATCTGTAAAACAAAGAGCCAAATTAAAAATAAAAGAAAAAAGAAATGTACCTTAAAATTTCAAATACAAAACATAACAGAGTTATTCCTTATTTAGTAAGCAGAAAATAAACCAAAGTAGGGCATTAAATGTCTTCTTAGAAAGCAAAACAAAACAAATAAACATGGAAATGGGGGTGGGATGGGGAAGAGAGGCAATCACTTTTTAGGAGAAAAAAAGATTATTCTCATTGGTATCATATAGGAATTTAAAGAACTTCTCTCTGTCCTAAGAGTTTATGAATGACGTGAAACTTTTTGCTTTCTCTTTCATAAATGACAACTCTGTGTAAGAGGAAAAAAACTGGAACTAAAATTTGATTGGAATTTTTTTCTCAGTTTGGAAACCACTAAATATATCTTTCTCTCAGTGGTTTCAAAGTTAGTTACTATCAAAGACAACCATCTGCAGTACAGCATAACTCTAGATTACAATATGTAATTCCTAAAGATTAGTACTAAGGTCTTTTTACTGGCATTTTCTGTAGTACATAAGCATATTTCCTTTTTCAATTCTTAGTAGTTTGAGTTTCATTTTTCCTTATTCTCTCCATTCAAGAAAACACCAAGACACTTAAACATTACAATCAATGGTCAAATGGTCAAACATACCTTCTGCTATGTGTACATCTACATCACATAAAAGAGATATCATTTAACTGTCAGACCATAGATATCACTTTAAAATACTTTTGCAAACCTTGAACACAGAATTAGAAAGAGACAAAAGAATATTATGTCTTTCTAAATCTGATTTCCCTATATAAAATACGATACACTCTAGAACAGTGCATACAATAAAAATGAAAGCCACAAATGTGAACCAAATATATAATTTAAATTTACAAGTAGCCATATTAAAAACATAAAAAGTGAAAAATTAGTTTTAGCGATATGTTTTACTCAATCACAATCTCTAAAATATGATAACTGTAATACACAATAAAATTGCTACTGAGATATTTTACATTCTTGTCTTAGTAATAAATCTTTGAGAGCCAAGTGTATTTTATATTTTACACTACAGTTACATGTCTGTTCAGACCAGCCACATTTCAATACCTCAAGAGTCAAACCTGGATAGTGGCTGCCATACTGAATTGTGCAGCTATAGAAGCATACGAAAGGATCAAAAGAAGAAAGGCCTCATAAAAGAATTACTGCTATGAAATTAGCTAGTAAATGAAATCTAAAGAACTGAAACTAAGATCATATCTTTATAACTGTTGCTGAATCATAATAGAAAATGAAACAATACATATCATTTCCCGTGGCAGAAATACACACACAACTTACATAGCAGGGCTTCATAATGTTTGAAAAATTTAAGGAAATCTGTACTAAAAAAAAATAGTGTGGTCACTTAAGTTTTGTGCCGTGCCCACTTGGCATCACTGTACTGTTATATAGATGCAGAAAAGGACCCTATGTTAATTAGCTAATAAGAGCAGACAAAATTCTTCAGTGCCAGAGTAACTAGTCACATGAGCCAGCCAACTATAACACATATCTCATTTAGATACCTTGGTCATATCTCTATTTAGAGTTTTCCTTTCCAATAACATAAATGCAAATTATCTAAATTGCTGGGCAATTTGAATGCAGATCATGCCAGAAAAAACTAACTATCAGGATGACAAATCTAGCTCAGACCTTCAATATTATGCACATACAGTATTTGTTGCCGTTAGGTCACTGAGTAATGTTTGACTGTAGCCCTCCAGGATACTCTGCCCATGGGATTTCCGAGGCAAGAATACCAGAGCAGGTTGCCATTTGCCTTCTCCAAGGCATTGGACCCACATCTCCTTCACTGGCAGGTGGATTCTCCACCACTGAGCCACCTGGGAAGCCTACATATACCATATACCCTCATCCCTAAGTTGCAAAGTTCAAATAGTTTTTGATTCTAACTCCTGAGTAAGTACAGCTTTCAAAATATAAATTGTGTGTGCTTAGAAAGCTAAGTTGGCTTCCTTTCGATATTCAGGTACTCAATATTCAAAGCATTAAATTCAAGAAACTTTAATACAAATTTATTCAACAAATTTGTTCATCAAATTCAGTAATGCAATAACTAAGAACATAACTACAATTAAAAGGCAAATTACTTACTTGTGTTTCAGGGTCACAGTACTTTTCCTCCCTTCCTCTGCTTTCCTTCCTCTTTCCCTTCCTCTCAGCCTGCCCTGTTTGCACTGTCTACAACATAGCTGTGTGTTATCAAGAGTTGGGGCTGCAGAGTGTAAGCTCAAATCTCTACCTTAGAAATTACATTATTACCAAATTTAAGACGAGAAGCACGTATAAATAAATATGTGAGTTAGAGAATTTTATGAAAATAAAGAATCTGAAGATGCAAAGAAACAATAATGCTGTGTCCATTTACTCTATCAAAACCAGTGAATAAGTTTTTAAAGGTATCTCACAAATTATTTAAGATAGATATTAGAACATGTCATTACACAAGTCCATTCAAACTGTTTTCCCACAGTAAAGGTAGCTCTATAGCTTTATGCTCTCTTATTAAAGTATTATTATTATTCACTTGAAAATAACTTTCAAAAGATTCCTTATCCTAAACTTTCATATCCCTGAATGTAGGCTCACTTTTAACTCTCTGACAATAAGTGACTTCTAATTTGTGAAGCACCCTGAGTTGTCACTTCTAGAAATATAATTTACATTTTTATTTTCTATAAATGTAAGTATCCAACCCCTTGAAAGTGCAGCCCACAAACTCTTTAAGCCCTGTTATATTCTTTAATGATGACTTGTCACATAGAGTAGCTTCCAGCACAAGTAAGAGCACTGCCTAAGAGTCTGGCTTTATGAAGTAGGGCTAATTAAATACTGCACTTGATATTACTCTTCAGTTCAGCAGCCAAAACCAGGAAGCAATGAAATTTGTATGTCACGTTTATTATGCCTCACAAATGAGAAAAAAAAAAATGTGAGCAAGTTGGTATTCCACCATCAGGTACAAGTTATGCACTAAGGCTGAGGAAAGAACCTGAAAACCACCACTGAATACAAGCTCTGTGACGTGCTACAGTATATCCTACTTTCAGATTTGCTCCTATGTTGTGGCTCAGCCAGTAAAGAATCCGCTTGCAATGCGGGAGACCTGGGTTCGATCCCTGGGTTGGGAAGATCCCCTGGAGAAGGGAATGGCTACCCACTCCAGTATTCTGGCCTGGAGAATTCCATGGACTGTATAGTCTATAGGGTTGCAGAGTCGGACAGGACTGAGTGACTTTCACTTCACTTTCCCAAATGCCTCATACATAGTAGGCACGCAATATGTACTGAATGAATGAGGCCTTAGGCTACATTTTGGTAAATTACAATTCACCTTGGGGATGGGAGAGTGGGAGAAAGAGAAGGAGAGAGGAGGCAGAGAAAGGGAGAGAAATGGGAATGAAAATAATTTACTTCTTTTTTAATGATTAAACCATGATGTGGTTTAGCTTTCCTTGTGTTCTGAGCTTTACTTAAATGAAACCGTGTTATATTCATTCTTTTTGTGCCTTCTTACACTGAACAGTGTTTATGATATTCATCTACTCTGTTACATGCTTCTTCGCTTATAATATTCACTGTATAAACACAACATAATTATTTATTTATTCCTTTGCTGATTATTATTTGGGAGGTTTTTAGGTTTGGGCTATTATTTATAATAACCAGGTGGTATTGTTGGTTCATAGACTGCACATCTTCTACTTGTTAAGATAATGACAAACAGGCTTCCAAAGCCAGCACACATTCCCTCCGTCAGTGTGTGAGTTCCTGTCACCTCACTCCTTCACTACAACAGGCATTCCACTTGATTGTTAACAGGGTTGTTAACTTGATTAATAACCTATTATTAGATCAACATTCTACTTGATTGTTAAATCTGACAGATGAGGTTGAACCTATTGCAGAATATACAAAGGTCTTTGCTGACAGCCGACTTTTCCATACATTTAATAAGACAGATAACTTAGTTCAAGAGTTTATACCATGTACATAGAGGTAAAAACAATTCACGTTGAGGGAGGGAGAGATATAAATGGATGCATACACAGATACTAGAATTTGAAAGAAAATGAAAAGAGAGCCAAGTACTGGTAGAAGCTGACTATCAAGCCTATGGACTAATTATGACTGGATAGGCACAATTCTGGAATTTTTAACACTCTTGCTTATAGAAAGCCTTACTATAATATCAGCAAATAAACTGCCTTTTCAAAATCATTTCAATAATCACCAGTTTTCCTGAGAGAGACTTTGAAAGGCTTATAACTTTGAAAGGACTGAGGAGGAAGAATGGGGAAGCAGAGTGGTGTTGGACGTCAAAGAAGCCTATAATTTACAATAGCAAATTATCTAAATAGCAATTATCTAAAATTAATTTTTAAAATAATTTAGTTTTATAATCTAAATGTATGATTTCCATGCTACATTCTACTTTTGTGGTTTAAACATCATTCTTTCATATTTCTTTTCAAAAATTCTCAGTATCAAATACAAATTATAAAAATCTGTTTTAAAATTATGCCTACATATATATATTTGATATGTTTTCCTCTCACTCTCTATTTATATAATAACAGAATCTTCATTCCTTAGGCATCCATCTGATCATACTTATTTCCCAGCAGAATAATCCTCTGTGACATAAGGAGTGGTTACTGTGGTGACGATTATGATGCAGCAATTCAGAAAATTATGACTGCATGTGAGAAATAAACTACAGGAGCTGGTCATACCTATAACCTTTCATCTAAATTTTGTTAAAAATTAGTATTGACAAATATGAGAAAAGTGTGTGTTGTGGAAAGACTACTGAATAAATTATCTTTTATGTTTTCGAAGAAGTTTTAGCAACTAAAGGGTTCACCTTGCACGTTGTACTGTCATGGATTTGGGCACTACCTCATTCTGTCTTCTATAAAAACATCCTGCACAAATGCCCTGCAAGTGTTAACAATGCTCGCTGTGCAGAGGCTGTGCACACACATAAGTCTAGAGATTTGCCATAATTAAAGCTGGTATGGAGCAGAAAGCTAGCAAAGGTTTTTTAGGGTTGCTGCTGCTGCTAAGTCACTTCAGTCGTGTCCAACTCTGTGTGACCTCATAGACAGCAGCCACCAGGCTCCCCTATTCCTGGGATTCTCCAGGCAAGAACACTGGAGTGGGTTGCCATTTCCTTCTCCAATGCATTAAAGTGAAAAGTGAAAGTGAAGTTGTTCAGTCGTGTCTGACTCTGTGTGACCCCATAGACGGCAGCCCACCAGGCTCCTCTGTCCATGGGATTCTCCAGGCAAGAGTACTGGAGTGGGGTGCCATTGCCTTCTCTGATGATAAATTAGCTAAGAAGCTAAATTATAAATGATGTTTCATTTTTCTTATATTTCAACTCAGGATTTGCTTAAAGAAACTGTAATGATTAAATATCAGCATTCTGAACTAAAACTTGGGAAACTGAATTCTAATTCAATGTTCCCTTATTAAACATTAAAAACATATTTTGGAATACTTTTACCATTTAGTTCAGCAAGACAACAGCACTATCTTGGTGTTAACTGTGAATCTTTTTAAAACATTTATTTATGAAAAATTCTTGAGTAAAAGACACCCAAAATCTTTTTAGTGTATCCATGAACTTAACAAATATTAAAAGCAATCTACATTTGGGGTGGGGCACTATTTTATTTTTTCCATTTTTTGGCCTTGCCACATGGTATGTGGGATCTTAGTTCCTGAAAACAAATCAAACTCGTGCCCCCGGTGTTGAAGTGAAAGTGAACTCGCTCAGTCATGTCCGACTCTTTGCGACCCCATGGACTGTAGCCTACGAGGCTCCTCTGTCCGTGGGACTTTCCAGGCAAGAATACTGGAGTGGGTTGCCATTTCCTTCTCCTGTGTTGAAAGCTCAGTCTTAACCACTGGACCTTCAGGGAAATCTGAGAACAATCTACATCGACAGACAAAATCTATTTTACATATAGACAAAATAGAAGAAATAGACAAAATCTATTTCACAAGAGATTAAAGAGGCATGGTACGATAACACAATTTTCATATCCATATCAAAACTGATGGAGAGTCACACACACACACCCCTTCATTGAGGTCCATGTTGACAGTGAGGTATTTCCAAATCTCTGAGAAAACATGCTTTGACTAACAATATTAGAATCATAGCAAACAATGAACAAATTGACAATCTTTTCTTTAACTCTGTAAAACTCATGGTCTTATGAACAATGACAAACTCTTAAAATTATGCTGCAAATCTGTTCACACAACCATCACATAACCTATGATGAGCCATCCAAATAGTCACAACTTTTAAAAGTCCCTCCCTTTCCAACTTCTGCCTTCCTGACAGAAAACATGCTTTTTTACTTTTACCGAGAGAAAAGGGAACACAACAGATACACGCTTTCTCACACTTTCACCTTCTGCACTATCAGACCAAGGATATGCTTCTTTTCCCAATCATTTTCAGAATCTCATTCTGTAATTAAAGTTCAGCTATAGCTAATTAAGGGCAAAAAAGATTTATTTTCAACAGAAAGTCACTTTCCTCAAGTAAATAAAGTTGTAGACATGTAATAAACTGAGGACCTGAATGCAAAGAACGTTTAACAATGAAATTCTTGGGACTACTCCTGGTTGTTGGCGTAAAAATGAGTATTTTTGTTACCTAAAATTTGAAATGTTATTTCAATAAGGCAAGGCAGAAGTTTTTAATATTTAACAACCTACAGTATCACTGAGGTAATGACTTTAAAAATAACTATAATAAGGTCTTTAGGTTAAGGGTTTTGTTAACTTTGCCCATGAAAGCTTCTTACCCTCTACTGAAGTCAGTTTCCTAATCTGGAAAGGAGGGGAAGAGGAGGAGATGCTCAAATTTCTTTTTAGCTTTGACATTCTCTTATTCATTTCATTTTCTACTTCTATTTCTACTGTGTCCATGTTGTGCAAACAGGAAGTACTTAGTATATGCTGTGTATGTTTTTTTTAATGTTTTAAATTTATCTATTTTAGCTTTCCAATTATTAATGATTATGTTAGTAATTTAGGTACTTATTTTAATATTCCCAAATAAATACCACTAGAGACTATAAAGGCTTATGGCAAATAACTCAGAAATCCTTTTCATAAACTAAGCTAGAAAGTTGAGCTCTGAAAAATTATACTGTCTAGAAATAACAATCATAATTTCTGATGCGCTTTTACTTAGCGAACAGAGAGGTGATTCAGAATAGTTGCTTAAAGTCAAAACAATTATAACACAAGTCTTTACTAGCACTGGTTTGGAAAAGACAAAGACATCACAGTAACATTTATTTTTATCATGTTTCCCATGTTTTTTCCTTCAGACTCTACTACTATGCCACCTTTAAGCCTCTATGAACAAATACTTTGTTACAACAGAATCTGAACATGTATAATATATACTGAACAAGGATTTTAAAACAAACAACACAAATCAGACTCATTTTAAATGCAGGGGCACAAATAAATATATTCTGAGCCTTTTTTAGTCAATAACAAACTATAACTGAGATTAGAATCCTAGATTTTAAGCTTCAAAGAGCCCTGAAAGTGCCCATTCATTTTCAGTGAATATCAGCCACATGTGTTATGAAATTGAGATGTCCTAGATGACTAAATGAAAAGTATTACTCAAACTCTCCAAACTATTTCACAGCTAAGTTAAAAAAAAAGACTGAATTTCTAAAGTCCAGAATTCTGTATGAATAATGCTACAAATAAGGAGTAAATATGATAAAGTGTGTAAATATTTTCATTAAAATATGATTTTAAAAAGTCAGCTGCTATCTTTAAATTTACCTGAATTGAAAAGTAATCAAATACCAAGTTTCTTCCTATAAAAAACAAATTTATGAGACAGATTTATTCATGAGTATATTCTTAGACTGTCTTTTGGATTCATTAGTTTAATATCTTTATCTGAGATAATGCCACTGATAAAAGAGTATGTTTTTGAAACACAGACATTATTTCTGCTCTTTATGGGTCAGTTCTGTCTTGCAAAAATGTATTTTCAAGTCCTAATCCCCAGTACCTCAGACCTTATTGAGAAATAGGCTCATTGCAGAGAGTTAAGATGAGGTGACATCGTATTTCAGTGGGTCCTTAATCCAATAAGACTGGTATTCTTATGAGAAGACGAGAGAGATGCAGACAGGAGAATGCCATGAGAAGATACGAAAACACAAACGGAAAAGACATTTGTGAAGAGCCTGTGATGACAGAAGCAGAGCCTGGAGTTTGGGCCACAAGCCAAGAATTCCAGATGCCACCAGAAGCTAGAAAGAGGCAGAAAAGGAAAAAAAAAAAGTCTCTGCCTGCAGGTTAAAAGGGAGCATGGTCCTGCTTGATGTCTTGATTTTGAAGTTACAGCCTCTATAACTATAAAACAAACTTCTGTTGTTGTAAACCATGTTTGTGGTATTTTGTTATAGTATTCCCCAGAAACTAACACACTGCTCTACATAAACAGTGTAAATAATTCAAGCCTCATCTTAAAAAAAGGAATATTTGACATTACTTGGCATTAAGTAAGCCTATACTATATACTCAGATTTTACACATCTCACAGAAATTAGTTTTCAGATCACTAACAATAATATTTCTCAAGCAGTTATATACTATAGGATTTTAATTATTTAATAATATAGGACATTTTGTTATTTAATCAATATAGAGCTTTAATTATTTACTTACCTATTTAATTATTTAATTACATGTAGCAATTATGATATGGGTACAACCAACAGAAAATTATAGCTTCTTTTCTCAACACTTAATCTACTTTGCATTGTTTTTTCTACTTAGCACCAGAATGTTTAGAAATGGGTTTTGCTCCAGGGATTAATACTAACGGTGATGGATGTTCTTCATAGTGCTTGTCATTAATTGTCCACCATTGGAAGAGGAACAGGTGTATGGGGAGAATATCTTTGTGGAATAGGCAGACATGAATGGCTAAAGAGACAGCAGGAACACTAAAAAAAAAAAAAAAAAATCTTACTAACGTTCTAAAGATGGCTGCACTGGAGTCTAGTAAGCAATAGCAAAACATGAATCCAGCTGAACTTCTGGCTAGACTGGCTGCTCCTCCACCCCATATTAACTGGCTGAAATAAAAGGTAACTTGCTTATTTCCAGAGATTAATACGGTTAATTTCAGTTTCTATTGTTTTTCTACATACAGTGTCCAGCATTCAATCCAAAATTAAGAGGTACATTTGAAAAAGAAAGGAAAAAATAATTCACTGCCAAGAAATAACTCAATCATCAGAATGAAACTTAGAGGTAACTAAGATGTCAGAACTATCAATAGGGACTTTAAAAGAATCATGATTAATATGTTAAAGAATTTAGTAGAAAAGGTGAGTAATAGCCATGTAGAGATAAGAAATTTTGTCGAGAAATAGAAATTATAAGAGTTAAATGGAAATGTCAGAAATCAAAAACACTGTCAAAGATAAAGAATTATTTCAAAAAGCTGAACAGGAGACTTAGCAAAACAAAGGAAAGGCTCATGAACTTGTAGAGCAATAGAAATAATAAAAATTAAAACACGAAGACAAGAAGAGGGAGGGAAACCCCAAAGCACCTACAAGCTGACAGAAAATAGCAAATGGCCTAACATAACTACAAGTGGAATCCCAGTAGGAGAAAAGGTTGAGAACAGGGTAGAAGAAATATTTAAACAGCTAACAGAGAAACATTTGCAAAAAATAATGAAAGACAGCAGACCACAAATCTATGAAGTTTAAGGGCTCTTCCCTGTCTCCCCAGCAAGGAAAACAAAATAATACACATCAAATAGCTAAGCTGCTGAAAGATCAAAGGAAGAGAGACTCTTCTGAAGGCAGCCAGAGGGGGAAAAAAAAGTTATATATATATTTGGAATAGCAAAAAAAAGAATATAGCAGACTTCTCATCCAAACTATGCTAGCTAGAAATAATGAAATAATATCTTTGAAGCATTGAAAGAAAAAAGCAACCTGTTAACAAAAGCTTTTCAGGCAGGAGGTTACAATACTGGACCAAAAATCTGGCTATATACAAAAACAAGGAACACTAAAAAGGATAAAAAGAAAATCAAAGTAAACACAATTTTTTTCTGTTAAAGAAATATATCTGTCTAAAGTATAGAAAACAACAATATATTGTCGGGTCTCTAACATCTGTAAAAACAAAATATATGACAATAATGTCACAAAGAATAGAAGGAAGGATATTAGGAGCACACAGTTGTAAGATGATTAAACTATATGTGATGTAACAGTATTTGATGATAAATTGTGGTAAGTTAAAGATATATATGGGCAACCACTAAACAACTAAAAAGATGCATAAAAGCCAATAATAATGAGAAAAATAAAAATCACCCAATTCATCCAGTGAAACTGACACATTTGATTATAGAAAAGGTACTTATTAATGTTAACTTAGCCTTTATGTGAGGCACTGTGGATACAAACAGGAACCTAAGGTTTTCTTTTTACAGAGTTCCTATTTCAGTGAGGGAGAGAGAATAGTAAACCACAAAACTTCAATACAATTTTTTACAGGGTGTTATAGAAACACAGAGAAGGGAACATACACTTCTTCTGAAGGAACAGGTGGAAAAAGGAAGTTTATATAAATCTTCACAGAAATTAAATGTTCATGATAAACAAAGTGCATTCATCTAAGACCTATAAATTATGAATCCAAAGAGATTTATGCAGTAATCTCTAGCTCACCTGTAATCTAAGTTAAACACTATTTAATAGGAGTAATAGATCCTTAAACTACTGATTAATGACATAAATTACATACTCAGTTTAATCAAGATAGTTTAAGACTGGGACCAAATTAGCACTAATTATCCACTTTTATTAATCAAACTGTGTTGGGGGTACCTACAATGTTTCACAAGCTGAGTTAGATCTGGGGAATACAAAGATAACTAATTCATAGTTCAGGAGAGAAAATGAAGGAAAATATAGAAACAATAAGCACAATTAAGTTTTCCAAGGTACAATGTGGCACAAACGAAGTTTTACCTAGAAGAGTTAGAAAAATATTCATTGTCATATTTCTCAGAGTGTTTCTCAAGTCACGAATAGTATTTGTTAGGTCTATATGATGAAAAAAACCTCAACTGTATACTTTTTTGTTTAGATTCTGATTGGATTCCCTTCCTTATTAACTATTGAGGCAAAATTTATATAAAACAAACCACATAGCTTTAAAATGGATAATTTGAGTTTTGACAGTTTAGCACACCCAGGAAAATACCAATACAATCAAGACTCAAAACTACCACCATCAAGATTCCTCACGCCCTCTTGTAGGCCACATTTCCCTCTATCTCTAGACAATCAGTAGTTTCTGTCACACTGTATATATATATTCATACAGCATGGTTCTTTTATGTTCAGCTTCTTTGCCTCAGCCTATGATTCTGAGATTTATAATTTCAAGGATGTAAGTGATTTATTATTTATTGCAGAGTAGTATTGCACTGTATGGGTATGTCACGGGTTTTTGTTTTTAATCTGTTCACTTACACTGATAAGAAATTGAGATCATTCTAGTTTGGGGCTATTGTGAATATACCTGCACTGAATGCTGGTGTATAAGGTTTTGGTTAAATATCTAGAAATAAAATGGCTGGATCTTATGAGGTGTAAACATTTGTGAGTATATGGCTTTTAGGCACTAATACAACTGAAAGACTGTAAGATGCCACTGAAAATTTATATTTTAGAAGTTCTCAAATACAGTAAAAACTGAAAATTCTTAAAAGAAAGCCCAATGCGTATTTAATTGAGCATAGTTCAGTTCAGTGGCTCAGTCGTGTCCGACTCCTTGCAACCCCATGAATCGCAGCACGCCAGGCCTCCCCTGCTCATCACCAACTCCCAGAGTTCACTCAGACTCACGTCCATCGAGTTAGTGATCCCATCCAGCAATCTCATCCTCTACCGTCCCCTTCTTCTCCTGCTCCCAATCCCTCTAGGAATCAGAGTCTTTTCCAGTGAGTCAACTCTTCACATGAGGTGGCCAAAGTACTAGAGTTTCAGCTTCAGCATCATTCTCTCTAAAGAACACCCAAGGCTGATCTCCTTCAGAATGGACTGGTGGGATCTCCTTGCAGTCCAAGGGACTCTCAAGAGTCTTCTCCAACACCACACTTCAAAAGCATCAATTCTTTGGTGCTCAGCTTTCTTCACAGTCCAAATCTAACATCCATACATGACTACTGGAAAAAACATAGCCTTGACTAGATGGACTTTTGTTGGCAAAGTAATATCTCTGCTTTTCAATATGCTATCTAAGTTGGTCATAACTTTCCTTCCAAGGAGTAAGTGTCTTTTAATTTCACGGCTGCAATCACCATCTGCAGTGATTTTGGAGCCCTCAAAAATAAAGTCTGACACTATTTCCCCATCTATTTCCCATGAAGTGATGGGACCAGATGCCATGATCTTCGTTTTCTGAATGTTGAGCTTTCAGCCAACTTTTTCACTCTCCACTTTCACTTTCATCAAGAGGCTTTTTAGTTCCTCTTCACTTTCTGCCATAAGGGTGGTGTCATCTGCATATCTGAAGTTATTGCTATTTCTCCCAGCAGTCTTGATTCCAGCTTGTGCTTCTTGCAGCCCAGTGTTTCGCATGAAGTACTCCGCATTTAAGTTAAATAAGCAGGGTAATAATATACAGCCTTGATATACTCCCTTTCCTATTTGGAATCAGTCTGTTGTTCCATGTCCAGTTCTAACTGTTGCTTCCTGACCTGCATACAGGTTTCTCAAAGGCAGGTCAGGTGGTCTGGTATTCCTAGCTCTTTCAGAATTTTCTACAGTTTATTGTGATCCACACAGTCAAAGGCTTTGGCATAGTCAATAAAGCAAAAATAGAACACAGAAATGTTTTCTGGAATTCTCTTGCTTTTCTGATGATCCAGAGGACTTTGGCAATTTGATATCTGGTTCACCTGCCTTTTCTATATCCAGCTTGAACATCTGGAAGTTGACAGTTCATGTACTGCTGGCTTGGAGAATTTTGAGCATTACTTTACTAGCGTGTGCTGCTGCTGCTGCTAAGTCACTTCAGTCATGTCCAAGTCTGTGTGGCCCCACAGACAGCAGCCCACCAGGCTCCCTCATCCCTGGGATTCTCCTGGCAAGAACACTGGAGTGGGTTGCCATTTCCTTCTCCAATGCATGAAAGTGAAAAGTGAAAGGGAAGTCACTCAATCGTGTCTGACTCTTCGCAACCCCATGGACTGCAGCCTACCAGGCTCCTCTGCCCATGGGGTTTTCCAGGCAAGAGTACTGGAGTGTGAGATGAGTGCAATTGTGCAGTAGTTTGAGCATTCTTTGGCATTGCCTTTCTTTGAAATTGGAATGAAAACTGACCATTTCTAGTCCTATGGCCACTGCTGAGTTTTCCAAATTTGATGGCATATTGAGTGCAGCACTTCCAGGGCATCATCTTTCAGGATTTGAAACAGCTCAACTGGAATTCCATCTCCTCCACTAGCTTTGTTCGTAATGATGCTTTCCAAGGCCCACTTGACTTCACATTCCAAGATGTCTGGCTCTAGATCAGTGATCACATCATCATGATTATCTGGGTCGTGAAGACCTTTTCTGTACGGTTCTTCCTTGTATTCTTGCCACTTCTTCTTAATATCGTCTGCTTCTGTTAGGTCCAGACCATTTCTGTCCTTTATCGAGCGCATCTTTGCGTGAAATGTTCCCTTGGTGTCTCTGATTTTCTTGAAGAGATCTCTAGTCTTTCCCATTGTGTTGATTTTCTCTATTTCTTCGCACTGATCACTGAGGAAGGCTTTCTTATCTCTTCTTGCTATTCTTTGGAACTCTGCATTCAGATGCTTATATCTTTCCTTTTCTCCTTTGCTTTTCGCTTCTCTTCTTTTGTCAGCTATTTGTAAGGCCTCCCCAGACATCCATTTTG
>SJYC01049317.1:0-10117 GCA_006408675.1 Madoqua kirkii
TCAATCTGACTTCAGTGTTGACCATCTGGTGATGTCCATGTGTAGAGTCTTCTCTTGTGTTGTTGGAAGAGGGTGTTTGCTATGGCCAGTGCATTTTATTGGCAAAACTCTATTAGTCTTTGCCCTGCTTCATTCCACATTCCAAGGCCAAATTTGCCTGTTACTCCAGGTGTTTCCTTACTTCCTACTTTTGCATTCCAGTCCCCTGTAATGAAAAGGACATCTTTTTTGGGTGTAAGTTCTAAAAAGTCTTGTAGGACTTCATAAAACTGTTCAATTTCAGCTTCTTCAGTGTTACTAGTTGGGACATAGACTTGGATAACTGTGATACTGAATGGTTTGCCTTGGAGACAAACAGAGATCATTCTGTCATTTTTAAGATTGCATCCAAGTACTGCATTTTGGACTCTTTTGTTGACCATGATGACTACTCCATTTCTTCTGAGGGATTCCTGCCAGCACTAGTAGATATAATGGTCATGAGTTAAATTCACCCCTTCCAGTCCATTTTAGTTCACTGATTCCTAGAATGTCAACGTTCACTTTTGCCATCTCTTGTTTGACCACTTCCAATTTGCCTTGATTCATGGACCTGACATTCCAGGTTCTTATGCAATATTGCTCTTTACAGCATCGGACCTTGCTTCTATCACCAGTCACATCCACAGCTGGGTATTGTTTTTGCTTTGGATTCATCCCTTCATTCTTTCTGGAGTTATTTCTTCGCTGATCTCCAGTAGCATATTGGGCACCTACTGAGCTGGGGAGTTCCTCTTTCAGTATCCTATCATTCTGCCTTTTCATCCTGTTCATAGGTATACTCAAGGCAGGAATACTGAAGTGGTTTGCCTTTCCCTTCTCCAGTGTACCACATTCTGTCAGACCTCTCTACCATGACCCGCTCGTCTTGGGTTGCCCCACAGCCATGGCTTGGTTTCATTGAGTTAGACAAGGCTGTGGTCCTAGTGTGATTAGATTGACTAGTTTTCTGTGAGTATGGTTTCAGTGTGTCTGCCCTCTGATGCCCTCTTGCAACAACCTACTATCTTACTACGTTTCTCTTCCCCTGGGCATGGGGTATCTCTTGACTGCTGCTCCAGCCAAGCACAGCCGCTGCTCCTTACGTTGGACGAGGTGTATCTCCTTACTGCCGCTCTTCCTGACCTTCAATGTGGGCTAGCTCCTCTAGTCCCTCCTGTGCCCCAGGTGGCCTCTCCCGGATGCTGCCCCTGGCCTTTGACGTGGGGTGGCTCCTCAGGGCCACCACCTCTGGCCTCGGGCTTGAGGTGGCTTCTCCCAGTCACCCCGACCTTGGACACGGGGTAACTCCTCTCGGCCTCTCCCCCTGGCCTTGGACACGGGGTGTCTCCTCCCGGCCACCACTGACCTCGGACGCAGGGTAGCTCCTCCCAGCTGCCACCCCTGACCTTGGACTTGTGTAGCTCTTCTAGGCCATTCCTGCGCCGTCACAGCCTGGCACTCTCGGCTGCTGCCCCTGACCTTGGACGTTGGTTAGCTCCTCTCGCCATGCTTAGAGCGCCGGGTCAGCTGCTTTACTCGATCACCTAGTAGTATAACAACCTGTTGTAAATCAGCCATTTGTGCAGCTAATTTTCCATCCATTTTTCTCTGACTAGACCAAAGAACAGCAGAGTCTTTATGCCATTCTTGCACAAAGTGCACAGTCTGTTTACTCTGAAGTAATGCCACTCTTGCTACAGCTGCTGTGGTAGCTATAGCAATAATTCCTAAAACGGCAGCAATAACAGTCCAATAAACCGTTCAGTGTGTTTTAACTTTCTTAAGGATTTCTTCTACAATGCAGACTGTGGGGGTAGCCTGCCATGGTTTATTCATTTTTACGGGAAGCCATACTCCAGATCTGATTTTTAGAATATATAGAGAATAGCCATTCTGAAACGAGAGAACAACTGATACAAGTGTAAAAGGAACAATTTTGACAAGTAACCCAGAAGAGGCATTATAAAAAGTAGGTCCTATAAAAAATACAAAAGGTAAATCAACAGATGCTTTAATCCAATGGGTTGAATTTTTATCAAAATTTAAGAAATGACCAGATGCTATCAAATTAAATTGCCCCTTCCGTGCTGTTATGGGTTGGAAGGCAGCTGATATTTTCCACATTTCTGAATGTAAAGGCATATAAGGTAATTTAGGTAAGGGAGGGGAGAAACTCCCTCCATGTCAATATATAGAGAAAATAACAATGTTATTGATAGAGTCTAAAGTATTGTTTAACAATATAGGCAAATCCAAGTTATTATTTTTGTCCAAAAGATCTCCTTTGGGATGCCAATCAGTAATTTCTCCATCAGAAGTATTGGCCATACTGTGTCCAGTATTAGCTTTACATAATTTCCATTGTACCCAATGATCTGTTCCAGATTTTATAGAAATAATACAATTAGGTAGATGAGGTGGAAACATGGTAGTATTTTCTCCCATGATATTAATGAAATGCTTCTAATAAGAAAAAATGAGTTTTGTTCCCTTGAGGTTCTTTAACTATAGATTACCAACTTTGTAATCCTCGTTTAAGACAATGAGTTTCCATTCCCATACATACAGGGGTAAGATCTGTTCCCACAGTATAAGTAACACTAACATTTGAAAGTTGTCAGGCCTCTTCTTCTGGTTTTAAAGGAAGGCTTGGGTCAAAAGATCTGGGTAACCAAGAAGAGTCATTTATGAAAACTGGAACAGAAGAATCCTCTCATGTAATTGGCCTTAATAGGGGAGGATTGGGCACATATGCCCAATAAGTATGATTGGCATCTACCGTGGTAGTTACCACAGATAACATAGCCAAGAACAAGGTAGCCGAGGACAAAGGCTGTCCCTGTTCTTTGACCAGTTTTTCCTATTCAATGGTCAATTTCTTCAGTTGACCCCAAGTGGGTGGTTTGGTTTTGTTGGTCCTTGGAGCTAATTCAGGGCAGTTGCTGATCATCAGTTTTGTTATCCCCATCACTGGCGGCTCTCCGGGAGGATCAATGTCAAACCATGTCCTCTTTTTTCCTTATTTTGATATGCCTTCTTGGTATCCAATGGTGTTGTCCATCATCTGAAATGACAAGAGCATAACCTCATCCTTTTTTAAGTCTAAAGCCCTTACACCAATTGTTCATAGCATTTTCCAACCATACTGGAGTATTATCTGCAATCATTTGACCAGGAGTATAATTTTTACTAAGAATGAATGGTGTTCTGAAAATGTAATGTTTTTGCTGGAGTTGTATGATCCAATTGTAAACCCCAAAATTTTAAAGTAAATTAGCTTGGGCTAATTTCTCTTTTGGTGTCATCAGTATGCCATACTTTTCTCCCCCTTTCTGTTTAAATAACATATTTTTTAGAGTATGATGAGTGCGTTCAAGACCACAATGAGTGGTCTTGAGAATTATATGGAATACCTGTAGAATGAGAAATATTCCAATCAGATAAAAATTTTGCAAAACCATGACTCACATATGCAGGGTCATTATCAGTTTTAACATGTTTTGGTAGGCCCATGTAAGAAAAGGCCTGCAAAAAGTGTGAGATAACATGAGCAGATGTTTCTTCAGAATGAGCAGAAGCATAAATCATGCCCATATATGTATCCACAAAAATATGAACAGCTCCCAAACGTCCAAAAGAAGGGACATGAGTAATATCAGTCTGCCAGATATCACTGGGATAAAGGCCTCTGGGATTAACCCCTGTAGTTGTAGGAATGTGGTGAGTAAGAGTATATGTAGGGCAGGCAGAAACAATATTTCTGGCCTCTTGTCTGGATAATCAAAATTTATTCATCAAGCCATGTATATTTATATGTGTGAGTTGATGAAATTCATAAGGAGTAAAAAAAGCAATTAACAAAGAGTTGATGGAATCATTGCCCTTTGCCAATGGTTCAGGCAATTTAGAATGAGATCTGATATGTGTAATGTAAAAAGGGGCAGAATGAAGCCTTACTATATTTTGTAATCTAGATAACATTGTAATAATAGATGATTTAGAAGAAGCCTTTGGTAGAGATATGGTTTCAATAATTTGTGTTATTTGTATAGCATATTGAGAATCTGATATAATATTTAAAGCTTAGAAACATCCTGTAATGAGGTAGCAATAGCCTCTAATTCGTCTTTTTGAACAGAGACTAGGGTAGATTGACAAAACTTTGTTGTGGGTCCAGTATAACAGGCTTTGAGAGTTTTATTTGTGTCAGTAAAATACATGGGGGCATTAGCAAGAGAGTAATAATAGGAATTAACCATTTGTGTTTAGCAGCAACAGTAATCAAGGTGACTTTGGAAAATGGTTATGAACCTCACCTATGAAATCAGCAATGGTGATGTGCCAATCCATACTGGCAACAAATAATCTATGGATTTGATCATTAGTGAAAGGAAAAACAATTTCATATGGCTCATAACCAGAAAGTTGTATACATCTGGATCTCATTTTTGAAATAAAAAAGGAAATAAGCATTATGTAAGTAGTCATTATTTTCTTAGGAGTGTGGGATAAAATTCCCCATTCAAGGATACCCTGCAGTTGTCATAATATTCCTGTGAAGTGAAGTCACTCAGTAGTTTCTGACTCTTTGCGACCCCATGGACTCTAGCATGTCAGGCTCCTCCGTTCATGGGGTTTTCCAGGCAAGAGTGCTGGAGTGGATTGCCATTTCCTTCTCCAAGGATCTTCTCAACCCAGGAATCGAACCTGGATCTCCCACATTGCAGGCAGACGCTTTACCGTCTGAGCCACCAGGGAAGCCAATATTCTTGTAGGGGAATCTAAAGCAGGAAGAATAAGTAAAGAAATTGGCACAGTCAGATCTACTTGTTTAAGTTGTCTTTGTTGTATAGCTTGATTTACAAGATCCAATTTCTGTTTAGCCTGTTCTGCTAGTATATGGGGTCTGTTTAAATCAGATTCTCCTTGTAGGATTTGAAATATATGTGTTAAGGAATGATTGGGAATTCCTAAAGATGGTTGTAACCAGTTTATATCTCCCAATAATTTCTGAAAATCATTTAAAATTTTCAAGAAATCAGATCAAATTTGTATTTTTTGTGGTTTAATATTTCTTTGCAATATATATCCTAAATAGGTATATGGTTCCTGCTCTTGTGATTTATCAACAGCAATATATAACCCATATTCTTTTAATTTAATCTCTATATTTAAGAAAATACGTTGAAGTTCCTCAGCAGAAGGAGAAGCTAAAAGAATATCATTCATATAGTGGATAATATAAGCATGTGGGAATTGTTTTCTAATAATTTAAGTGGTTGGGAGATGTATAATAGATATAGTGTAGGACTATTAAGCATTCCTTGTGGCAATACCTTTCAGTAATATTGAGACATTGGTTTTTTATTATTGATTAATGGTATAATAAAAGCAAAACGGAGAGCATTAGATCCTTGTAGAGGAATAGTATAAAAACAATCTTTAAGATCAATGATTTTTATTTTCCAATTTCATGGTATCATAGAAGGTGACAGAAGCCTGGTTGTAAAGCACCTGTAGGTTTGATTGTAGCATTAATTTTTCTTAAATCAGTTAACATTCTCCATTCCCCAGATTTCTTCTTAATAACAAAGACAGGAGAATTCTAAGGACTAGTAGTTGAGGCTATATGAATTGTTCCTCTACTAGTTGTTCAAGAGCCTGTAACTTTTCATGTGATAGGGGCTACTGCTCTGTCCAAGTAGGCTCATCAGATTTCCATATCAACTTTAGTGCTTTTTTTTTTTTTTTGGCAGTGGCTTCACTAAAAAGCCTGTGTATTTTGAACAGGATTGTATCCCATATTTACCACAATTTGTTTAGCTTGAGAGGATATAGTAAGAGTAAGAATTGTTACATAAGCTGTCCATTGCATCAGTAGATCTCATCCCCATAAATTAATAGGGATATCTGCAACTAAAGGTTGTAAAGTGGCAGGTTGTTTTTTGGGGTCTGAACAGGTCAAAATATTAATACTTTTTTGAATGTTTTTCATAGTTCCAGTTCCTGATGCTGGTAAAGATTGAAGGCAGGAGGAGAAGGGGAAAACAGAGGATGAGATGGCTGGAGGGCATCACTGACTCGATGTACATGAGTTTGGATGAACTCCAGGAGTTGGTGATAGACAGGGAGGCCTGGCGTGCTGCTCTTCATGGGGGTGCAAACAGTCGGACATGACTGAGCGACTGAACTGAAGTAAATAATGATGATGTTGAACATCTTTTCATGTAATTATTAGTCATCTATAACTTTGCTTTGGAGAAATGTCTGCTTAGGTCTTTTGCCCACTTTTTGATTGGGTTATTTGTTCTTCTGGTATTGATTTGTATAAACTGCTTGTATATTTTTGAAATTAACCCTTTGTCAGTTGTTTCATTTGCTATTATTTTTTCCCATTCTGAGGGTTGTCTTTTCACCTTGTTTACAATCCTGAAAGATGATGCTGTGAAAGTGCTGCATTCAATATGTCAGCAAATTTGGAAAACTCAGCAGTGGCCTCAGGACTGGAAAATGTCAGCTTTCATTCCAGTCTCAAAGAAAGGCAATGCCAAAGAATGCTCAAACTACCACACAATTGCACTCATCTCACACGCTAGTAAAGTCATGCTCAAAATCCTCCAAGCCAGGCTTCAGCAATATGTGAACTGTGAACTCCCTGATGTTCAAGCTGGTTTTAGAAAAGGCAGAGGAACCAGAAATCAAATTGCCAACATCCCCTGGATCATGGAAAAAGCAAGAGAGTTCCACAAAAACATCTATTTCTGCTTTATTGAATATACCAAAGCCTTTGACTGTGTGGATCACAATCAACTGTGGAAAATTCTGAGAGAGATGGGAATACCAGACCACCTGACCTGCCTCTTGAGAAATCTGTATGCAGGTCAAGAAGCAACAGTTAGAGCTGGACATGGAACAACAGACTGATTCCAAATAGGAAAAGGAGTATGTCAAGGCTGTATATTGTCACCCTGTTTATTTAACTTATATGCAGAGTACCTCATGAGAAACGCTGGGTTGGAAGAAACACAAGCTGGAATCAAGATTGCTGGGAGAAATATCAATAACCTCAGATATGCAGATGACACCACCCTTATGGCAGAAAGTGAAGAGGAGCTAAAAAGCCTCTTGATGAAAGTGAAAGAGGAGAGCGAAAAAGTTGGCTTAAAGCTCAACATTCAGAAAATGAAGATCATGGCATCTGGTCCCATCACTTCATGGAAAATAGATGGAGAAACAGTGGAAACAGTGTCAGACTTTATATTTTTGGGCTTCAAAATCACTGTGGATGGTGACTGCAGCCATGAAATTAAAAGACACTTACTCCTTGGAAGAAAAGTTATGACCAACCTAGATAGCATATTCAAAAGCAGAGACATTACTTTTCCGACTAAGGTCCATCTAGTCAAGGCTATGGTTTTCCCTGTGGTCATGTATGGATGTGAGAGTTGGACTGTGAAGAAGGCTGAGCACCAAAGAATTGATGCTTTTGAACTATGGTGTTGGAGAAGACTCTTGAGAGTCCCTTGGACTGCAAGGAGATCCAACCAGTCCTTTCTGAAGGAGCTCAACCTTGGGATTTCTTTGGAAGGAATGATGCTAAAGCTCAAGCTCCAGTACTTTGGCCACCTCATGCGAAAAGTTGACTCATTGGAAAAGACTCTAATGCTGGGAGGGATTGGGGACAGGAGGAGAAGGGGATGACAGAGGATGAGATGGCTGGATGGCATCATGGACTCGATGGATGTGAGTCTGAGTGAATCTGGGAGATGGTGATGAACAGGGAGGCCTGGCGTGCTGTGGTTCATGGGATCGCAGAGTCGGACATGACTAAGCAACTGAACTGAACTGTTTCCTTTACTCTGCAAAAGCTTTTAAATTTACTTAGTTCCCATTGTTAATTTATTTTTAAAATTTCCATTACTGTAGGAGGTGGGCCATAGAGGATCTTGCTGTGATTTATGTCCTAGTGTTCTTTCTATGTTTTCCTCTGAGATTCTATAGTTTATCGTCTTATATTTAGATCTTTAATCCATTTTGAGTTTATCTTTGTGTATGGTGTTAGGAAATATTTTAATTTCACTCAGTTTTCCCAGCAGCTCTAATTGAGAAAACTATCTTTGCTTCATTGTATTATTCTTGCTTCCTTTTTCAAAAATAAGGGTACCGGTGATTCTGTTAGTGCTTTGCTTGCAAAGATGTAGAAATTTTGAAAGATTTACCCCTAAACTTACTTGTACTGCAGGCAGCGTTGTTTTAAATGAACATTTTTGCAGAATGCATCATTTTTCAGGAACAGGTATATTGTACTATAATAGAAGTCCTATACTTTGTTTATACTTAATGAATGCTTAATAAATGCTGACAGACTTTTTATAATTAACTACATCACAAGAATTTTAAAAAGTGATTTCAAGGAATGACTGTATTGACAATGAACCAGATTACAAGATCACTTGAATTGTCTAGAATATAAAAGCTTTAAAAGTCATAATAATTTGCATGGTATAGTTATTACTACTATTTTAGAGAAGCGGAGATAACGTTTAATTTTCAAAGTTTGATGACCAATCATCCATTAGTTTCAGAAGTTGAGTAACAGGAAACAGTACTTGTTTTCAGACCGTTTGCAAACTGTAAAAAGGCAGCTGGTCACAAAATGCACAACCATTAAACTGCAGTCCTATTGACAATCCTTGGCTTGACAGGGTGGTAGGGACACTCACCACTGGCAATTCTGCCATATTTACAGTCTGTATAAAAATATCACCCTGGGCAATTCATGTTCTGTTGTCTTCTTTGATGTACTTTGTGTATGGTACTGCCTCACTCAAGGTGGTGGAAGTTAGCAAAACATCTACTCCAGAGTTAAAAACATTCACAAAATCATTAGCAATGAGTCATCTTGCTTTCTCTGCTTTGATAAAATAGTTCTTATAATTTTCTTTTAATAAGAAAGTTTCCTGAGAGGATTCTTTCCCTCACCACATCACTGAACCCTTCTTGTTTAGTTGCAGCATACATGGCTCCAGTAGACACATCAATGTCAAATCAGTGACCATATTCTAACCTATCAAATCTTGCCATATTTGATGCCAGTTCTGATGTACACAATACATGGTAGCAGACAATTGAATAACTGGTTGGGGCAGGGACACTTCAATTACTTTGGCCCCCTCAGACTCAAAGAGATTAGCAGCTTTGGACCAAAGAGATCGTACTTTACTTGACAATTCTCGTATAAGATATTCCTTTTGGAATTCCTGTACATCATTTGCTCACATCTGTTAAACTGGGAAGCATAAATGGTTTGAACAGGATCTTGAATTGTGGTAGAATCTTAGAGATCCTGCCCAGCTAGTGTACTCAACACAATGGCATATCATCCACACATCTAATTAAGATTCTGGGCACATCACTGAATTCACCAGGGGAATTAGGCTATGATAAGAAACTAAGTCATAGCTGGATTTTAAACCAACAACCTCATAGTGGGCAGCTGGATTGCTGGTTGATCCTCTGGAATCTGGTCCTAAAGCAACAAAGCAAGTGAATGCTGACACAGCCACTGTACTCCCTGCTGAGCTTCCCCAGTTATAAGCCAATTTGAATCCTTACTCTCACCACGAGACTTCTGCTTCCCCTTTTCTCTATATTGTTTGAATAACTCCATGGGTTTTTAACTGGTCCAAAAATGCCATTTCTGCTTCTGTATCCCATAGCAGACTCATCTGAGTTTGTTTTTACCATTAACAGAGCTCCCTGATCCAGCAACCTCTGTGGCGTTTAAGGTGATAATAACTTTTCAGTATGTTTGATGCACATGTTGTCTCAATGCCAGATGTGCTAAAGTTGTCTTTTACTGCAGTAGGAATTTCATCTAAATCCCACAGTGAGTGACTTTACATCTTTTTTCTGATTCTTTAACTTGCTTTAAGACCACCTCTTCTGATACAGTAACTTGGCCTTCTTGATAAAGGAGAGCTATCTTTGACAGAGCTCAGTTGGAGTAACCTGGCCTTGTTCTAGTGCTGCAGAAACTTCTTGGAGGGTCCAATCCAACGTGATCCTTGTGCCCTGCCTGCCACTACCAGGGCCT
>SJYC01049318.1:0-12246 GCA_006408675.1 Madoqua kirkii
ATCAATAACCTCAGATATGCATCTGACACTACCCTTATGGCAGAAAGTGAAGAGGAACTAAAAAGCCTCTTGATGAAAGTGAAAGAGGAGGGCGAAAATGTTGGCTTAAAGCTCAACATTCAGAAAATGAAGATCATGGCATCTGGTCCCATCACTTCATGGGAGATAGATGGGAAAACAGTGGAAACAGTGTCAGACTTTATTTTTGGGGCTCCAAAATCACTGCAGATGGTGACTGCAGCCATGAAATTAAAAGACACTTACTCCTTGGAAGGAAAGTTATGAACAACCTAGATAGTATATTCAAAAGCAGAGACATTACTTTGCCGACTAAGGTCCATCTAGTCAAGGCTATGGTTTTTCCAGTGGTCATGTATGGATGTGAGAGTTGGACTGTGCGCCAAAGAATTGATGCTTTTGAACTGTGGTGTTGGAGAAGACTCTTGAGAGTCCCTTGGACTGCAAGGAGATCCAACCAGTCCATTGTGAAGGAGATCAACCCTGGGATTTCTTTGGAGGGAATGATGCTGAAGCTGAAGCTCCAGTAGTTTGGCCACCTCATGCGAAGAGTTGGCTCATTGGAAAAGACTCTGATGCTGGGAGGGATTGGGGGCAGGAGGAGAAGGGGACGACTGGGAATGAAATGGCTGGATGGCATCACGGACTCGCTGGACGTGAGTCTGAGTGAACTCTGAGAGATGGTGATAAACAGGGAGGCCTGGCATGTTGCGATTCATGGGGTCACAAAGAGTTGGACACGACTGAGCAACTGAACTGAACTGAACTGAATGAAGATAATGGTGACTTCCTTCAAAGCACCTCTGCTGAGCACCATCAGAGCTCAGAGAAGTCAGCACAGTCTTCTGTGGCTCAGGGTATTTGGGAGTATTCTTAAAAATGGGTCATCTCTTTTCCCTAAATGGCTATTCTAGCCAGGCAGCTTCAACCCATGAGTAGTCAAGCATCCTGACTCAACCAGCTTAGGCACCAAGGAAAATTCATTACCTTGATATTAGCGAAATTTCCAGAATAGGAAGCAGAGTGTGCAGTTAACAAGTGTCCAGATCTCAGGGCTAGAATGAGAGCAATACAAATTAAAATAATAATGAGATACCATTTCCCATTCATCAGATTTGCAAAGGTTGTCAGCAAGATGTGAAAGAAAGGGAACTCGTGGCCATGGGTGGTAGGAGAGCAAACTGGTAAAACCAGACTGAAGAGAACTGGTAGTATTGATTAGGGCTGAAGGCGCGCATTCCTTGAGATCTAGCAATATCTCTCCTCTGTGGGTGTGTGCCCAGAGGTGCCCTCCCTCACATGTATTCGTCACACGTAGGAGATGTGTTCAGAAACATCCACAGCAATAGCCCTTGTCACTGGGAAAAACTGAAAACAGCCTAAATGGCCATCAATTAGGCATATGAATAAATAAATGATGGATTATTCTGGCAATGGAATATTATACAGGAGTGAAAAATGAACGGGCCAAAATGTGTATCAACCTGGGTAATCCCACAAGACAATGCTGAAATAAGTATTAAGTAGCAGGATTTCCCTGGCTGTCCAGTGGTTAGTAATCCATGCTTCCACTGCAACATTTCAGGGGGCCAGGGTTCAATCCTGGTTAGGGAACTAAGATCCCACATGCCTCGAGGTGTAGCCAAAAAAAAAAAAAATGCAATAGCATAAAACTATAACTGGTATGATGCCATTAATATAGCATTTTAAAACAGGGAAAATAATTTCTGATGTTTAGGGACTACATCCATAGACAGTAAAATTATAAACAGATATGAAGAAAGGAGGCACCGCAAGTTCAGTGTAGTGGTTCCCTGTGGGCTGGGAGGAAGTCAAGGGCCAGAACTGGGGTGGAGACTAACCAGTTCTGTACTTGCATCCAAGTACATGCAGTGTCTGAAATGTTTGATGTCTTTGGAAAAGTGACTGGTATAGAAGCATTCATATGTTTTCTTCTGTGCTTCTTGATATGCATGACATATTTCATAATAAAAGCATTTGAAAGAGAAGGAAAAGAAAGCCAAAGTAAGGAAGATGGACTAGAGTCATCAAACAAGGTGAACTTGCAATATTTCCCCATCATTGTTGGGAGGAGGGTGTCCAGGTCACCGCTGTGTGGTCTCCTTGGCAGCAGGTAGATCCCAGATGTGGAGTAGGTCAATGCCATTAGCTTGTAAACATCACCCAACTTGCTCCTCAGGGATGATTCCATGTCCATCAGAAACCTGACATGGGTTGGTTTTCCCACGTGGTTCTTTACTGTGAGGACTGATGTCTTGGGCAGTCAAGTTACCAGAAAAATCTCTTACTCACCTGCTCTCACTTGTTGCAACCAGACTCGGGAGGAGCCTGTGCATTTGGCAGCTTGAGCTCATCCATCAAATGATGATTTGAACTTGTGATTTTTGGGTACCATAGCTGTTGGTAAGGTCAAGTGGGAGAGCAAAACCTTTGGATTTGGACTCCCAGGATCACAACTGGCCCTGTCGCAATGTGGGTGTGCCTTACAAAAGACATCGCTTCCACCAGCATCTGTCTAGACGTCTGTATCTGGAAGTCACATTAGCCCCCTATATCTCCCCAGGGTGAATTTCATCATAAAGTCCAGCTGGAGCAATCACTATTCACACCTCCCTAACTGCATAGTTTACCAAGCACCTCCAGGGCTGTCTACGCAGTCTCAGAAGCTCCCTAACCTCGCTGGATAGGAATTCCTACTCTATTAGAATGGAGGGAACCGTTGATCACAACTGCATTGTGAGGAAGTTGTAGCATCAGGACCAATAAACCTTTAAAAAAAACCCTGTTGCATTTCCCTCTCTATTAGACATATCGTCTCACGAAGAAATGCAATTCAGTGAATATGACCATGACAATTGCTTGGGGATGTGTGTACAGACCACTACATTCAGGGAAGAATGTCTCCCTCTTCACCCAGTTGTAAATTGCTACAGTTCAGTTCAGTCGCTCAGTCCTGTTTGACTCTGCGATCCCATGGACTGCAGCATGCCAGACCTCCCTGTCCATCACCAACTCCCGTAGTTTACTCAAACTTATGTCCATTGAGTTGGTGATGCCATCCAACCATCTCATCCTCTGTCGTCCCCTTCTCCTCCTGCCTTCAATCTTTCCCAGCATCAGGGTCTTTTCCAATGAGTCAGTTCTTCGCATCAGGTGGCCAAAGTACTGGAGTTTCAGCTTCAGTATGAGTCCTTCTAATGCTTCTAATGAATATTCAGGACTGATTTCCTTTCGGATGGACTGGTTGGATTTCCCTGCAGTCCAAATGACTCTCAAGAGTCTTCCCCAACACCCAGTTCAAAAGCATCCATTCTTCGGCGCTCAGCTTTCTTTATAGTCCAACTGTCACATCACATGACTACTGGAAAAAACCATAGCTTTGATGAGACTGACCTTTGTTGGCAAAGTAACGTCTCTACTTTTTAATAAGTTATCTAGGTTGGTCATAAGTTCAAACGGTGAAGCGGTGAAGGGGACGCTGCTGGAAACAGCTTGATCTTCAGTGGGATTGTGGGCGTTGCCGTAGAAGAGCACGGCCAGCAGGGGGCGCTGGTGCCTTTTCTGCTGAGTTCACTAGCACTTTGAGGCCAAAATGAGGGGATGGGACCAGCCTCTAGGGTAACAGGTGCCCTGATTGGACTCCGTCCACAGCTCTGGGTTCCCGTGATGTGTCAGAGGTGGGTGTCAGCATCCCAGGGGAGGACTGGGAAGATTTTGAGTTGTCACAGGGAAGCTGAGAGAGCTATTTAGTTTTAAGAAGGATGCCTCTCCCATGTGCCCTCACCACCTCTCACTTCCGGGGCAGGGGCGGGGCATCCTTGATTCATCGAGAGGTCTGGAGGATCAGGGTGTTTTGCTGCGGATTCCCCCAAGAGGAGAGTCCCCAGCATGAGGCCAGGGTGGGACCTATCAGGGCAGCTGGTGGGGAGGGTGCTCTCGGGGTCTGGTGAGCAGACCCCAAGCGAACGGTGAGGAGGGGCAGGAGAAGCGTGAACGTAGTGTTTTGTTGCTCAGACGGGTGGTACTTCTGGTGTGGTGTTTCCGCTGCCCTAATAACACATGAAGCACCATGGGAAATAGGCACCTTCAGTTCAGTTCAGTTCAGTTCAGTCGCTCAGTCGTGTCCGACTCTTTGCGACCCCGTGAATCGCAGCACGCCAGGCCTCCCCGTCCATCACCATCTCCCGGAGTTCACTCAGATTCACGTTCATCGAGTCAGTGATGCCATCCAGCCATCTCATCCTCGGTCATTATCTTCTCCTCCTGCCCCCAATCCCTCCCAGCATCACAGTTTCCAATGAGTCAACTCTTTGCATGAGGTGGCCAAAGTACTGGAGTTTCAGCTTAAGCATCATTCCTTCCAAAGTCACCTTAGTTGTCTAAAAAACGTAGATCATCAAAAGAGACACGAGGTAAAGAACAGAGTTTTGGACTCTGTGGGAGAGGGAGAGAGTGGGATGATTTGGGAGAATAGCATTGAAACATGTATACTATCATGTTAAGAAACGAATCGCTAGTCTAGGTTCGATACAGGATACAGGATGCTTGGGGCTGGTGCACTGGGATGACCCAGAGAGATGATATGGGGAGGGAGGTGGGAAGGGGGTTCAGGGTTGGGAACTCGTGTACACCTGTGGTGGATTCCTGTCAATGTATGGCAAAACCAATATAGTATTGTAAAGTAAAAAAATAAAAAATAAAAAACGTAGATCAAATTAAGTCACCTGCTAAACCCTTCCGTGGCTTCCGGTTGCTTTTAAAAGAAAGCAACCTGGAGGAGACCTGGGTTCGTTCCTTGGATCAGGATGCAGAGAGTCGGACATGGTTGGGTAACTTTTTCACTTTTCACAAACTCCTAACGGTGGTCTGTTGAGGTCTTCAGGATCTGGCCTTTGCGGCTCCATCCTCTTCTTGCGCTGGTCCCGCTCTCTCTCCCAGGCACCTCTGCTGCTTTTGCTAAGTCACCTCAGTCGTGTCCGACTCTGTGCGACCCCATAGACGGCAGCCCACCAGGCTCCCCCGTCCCTGGGATTCTCCAGGCAAGAACACTGGAGTGGGTTGCCATTTCTTTCTCCAATGCACGAAAGTGAAAGTGAAGTCGCTCAGTCGGTTCCGACCCTCAGCGACCCCATGGACTGCAGCCTCCCAGGCTCCTCCATCCATAGGATTTTTCAGGCAAGCCTGCACTTTATTTCTCTCTCTTTCCCTCCCCTCTCCTCCCCTCCTTCCTTCCTTCTTTCGCTGTCTCTTCCCTTTCCACTGACATCAGTCTAAGTAGACCTGCTGCGATGCTCCCCCTTGGCGCCCTTTGCCACACTTGCTGGGGTCTCTCTTGCATCGGACCCTCTGCCTTGGGAGGGCGGGGCTCTGCCTCTTTCTGCCCCAGGACCTCACCACACGGGTTGCACGACCACGTGTGCTGCCCTCGGGACTCCAGCCTATTGCAGAATATGAGCAGGCGCCCAGTTCAGTTCAGTTCAGTCACTCAGTCGTGTCCAGCTCTTTGCAACCCCATGGACTGCAGCTCGCCAGGCTTCCCTGTTCGTCATCAGCTCCCGGAGTTTGCTCGTGTCCATCCAGTCGGTGATGCCATCCAACCATCTCATCCTCTGTCGTCCCCTCTCCTCCTGCCTTCAGTCTTTCCCAGCATCAAGACCTTTTTCAATGAGTCAGTTCTTCCAGCAGGCCCTGGGAACTGTACAGTTGGTATGAGCTGTACAATTGGCAGAGCTGCTCTGCGCGCTTCTGGTCCACACCTCGGGCCGTCGTTCACCTTTAAGGCACAAGAGGGCGCTTTAAGCCTGTTTGTTAATACAGAGTGCAGGAGCCTGTCCATTAGGCTGTGCCGCGCTCTGCCTGCTCTGGATCAGGAGCCAAGCAGGGGACACGACTCGTTGGAGGTCTCCAGGTGGGGTCTGCTCCCCCGCTCCGTAGGGAAAAACCAGCAGCCAATCGCTTCTTCCCCCTGGGACAGGAAGTGATCCCACTGTCCCCCTGACAGCCGCCAGGGCCGCCTACCTGTCTTGGCGGATGTTTCTAGAACACTCACTTTTGGGTGGTTGGTCTAAGACAAGTATAGTGAACCCCCTGCCCCCAACCTTTGCTGGGCATCAGTATGGAAGTGGGCATGTGAATAGCTGTAGACCGTGTGTGGATAAGCTACACCTGTGAGCTAGAATGGTTTTCACATTTTTAAAAGTCTTTTTTAAAAAACAGTTTCAAAAAAGAATTTGCTGCCGAGACCATACATGATCCATAAAACCTGCCATATTTACTATCTGGCTCTTTACAGAAAATGTTTGCTGACCCCTGGTCTTAACCATGAAAGGTAAGAGATCTCTACTGGGTAGCCCTGGAAGGATTTATTTCCCTAATAAGAAAGAGATGAAGAGGAAGTCTGCCCCTCTTCCTGCCTAAATGTGACTGTAGGAGGAAGTCATCAAGGCTGGTGCCATGGCAGCTATTTTGGGACCATGAAGCTACAAGCCCAAGAAAGAGAGGCTCAGATATAGAAGGAGATGGAAGGAGGTTGGGTCCTCGCTGTACCCCTGTCTGATCCTGGAGCTGTCTTCCTCTGAACTCCTTGTTTTGATAGGAAATTTGAACTCTTTTTCAAATGGAAAATATTTATTGAAATATATCTGATTCACAATGTTGTGGAGTTTCAGATGTACAGCAAAGTGAATCAGTTATACAGATACCTATATTCACTCTTTTTATGATTTCTTTTCCCATATAGACAATTACAGAGTACTGGGTAGAGTTCCCTCTCAGTGGTTGTCTGAACTTATGGGAGATAAACGTTATTGTTATCTAAGCAAAGAGTGGGCAAACGTTTTCTATAGAGGATCAAGTAGAATATATTTTAGTTCTCTGTTGCAACTACTCATCTTTGCCTTGAGGCGTGAAAGCAGCCACAGCCGCTTCATCAATGAATGGGTATAGATGTGCCAATAAAACTTTATTGATCCAAACAGGCAGTAGGCTGGATCTGGCCTTGGGAACTTGCTGTGCACTGGGTACTTTGTTACTTGCATCCTGTGCACTCCCTGAAGTTGGCCTCAGCTCTAGCGTGGAAGGATAAGCCTGAGAGTGGGTGGGGTCTGTAGCACTGGTTGGTGGTGGGGAATTAGCACATAGAACCCACTGACACATCCTTTCCTCTGTGTCCATAGCATGCTGCCCACTGCTTCCTCCAATATCTTCTTACAGTCCTAACAACTGTCCCGTGAGCACCTGACTTGACAAAAATGGTTTCACCTTTTCCAGGAATGCGATCTAGGGAATGGCAGGCGTTCCTTCTTCCCCTCGATGCTCCAGTCTGGCCACAATCAGCCCTTTACCCATCCAACCTGGACGGGGATGATGTGGCCTGCTCACTGGGCAGAACTGAGCCTCCCAGTTGTGTCCATTGGGTCACAGAGCCAGAGAGTGGCCAGAGGGGGAACAGGGCAGGTCACCTTCCTGCACAGAGCATTTCCCCCAAAGTGCAGTTTCTCCTACAGTGTAAAGGCGGACCTGGCAACCCACTCCAGAACTCTTGCCTGGAGAATCCCAGGGATAGAGGAGCCCAGCAGGCTACAGTCCATGGGGTCGCACAGAGTCGGACACGACTGAAGCAACTTAGCATGTGCAGGCATGACGGCACTGTGGCGTTTAAGACCGTGGCCAGCACCGTGGCCGTGGGTGAACTGCAGAAACAGGCGAGGTCTCTGTCCCCGATGCTGGATCTGGGTGTTCCTTGGGTACTACGGGGGACCCTGAAGAAAGGTCAAGATCTCAGTGAGTGTTTAGAGGTGGGTCCTTCTGGGAAGGGGCACTGAGTCTACCAGCCCAGGTGCACGCAGAGCTGGAGCTTCCCTGCAACAGGCCCCTGAGGACTGGGCTTCCCTGGCAGAACTGTGGTTTGGGGAGACGGACAGGCTGTGAGTCCAGGTTCAGGTCCCCTCCACTGCAAGCTGCCTTCCTCTCCCTGTGCCTTGGTTTTCTCCTCTGTAAGACAGTGGGGACCGGTGACATACCTTAAAGAGTCACTGAAAGCATGGACTGAGATGCTGCGTGTAAAGCTGGAACCACAGCACCTGGCAGGCAGCAAGTGCTCATCAAGGCTACATGGACCATTTCAGGTCTCTGCCTCCGAGGTGCTGTTGCGTGTGGACCAGACGTCTCTCTTTGCCCAGGAGAAGAGCGGCTTCAAAAATTCTCAGATCACTCATCCTTTACATAGCCCAGAGAGCCCATAAGAGGACAAACAATGCCCCCTAAAGATGTTCACATTTTCCAGTCCCTGGAACCTGTCAATAGGTCACTCAAAAGCAAAAGAGACTTTGCAAATGCTGCTAAGTCAAGCATCTTTTTTTTTTTTTAAGCCTTTATTGAATTTGTTACAATATTGCTTCTGTTTTATGTTTAGGCTGGTTTGTGGGATCTTAGTTCCCCAAGGAGGGATTGAACCTGCATCCCTCTGTACTGGAAAGTGAAATTCCAACCATTGGACCATCAGGGAAGTCCCAAGTCTAGGATTGTAAGGTGGGAGATTCTCCTGGAATATCTGGATGGGGCCTCAATGCAATCACAAGGAAGATTTGACATATGTGAGGAGAAGGCAGTGTGATTACAGAGGCAGAGACCGAAGTGATGTGGCCACAAGCCAAGGAATGCCAGAAGCTGAAAGAGGCAGGAATGGGATTCTCCTCCAGGGTCTCCGCTGGTGGATCTTCCAAAGCCTCATTTTAGTCCAGTAAGACTCATTTTGGACTTCTGATGTCCAGAATGGTAGCATAATAAATTTGTGATGTTTTAAGCCAGTAAGTTTGTGGCCGTTTGGTACAGCATCTGTAGGAAATGCTTTTTCCCTTTACCCTAGAAAAAGCTGGGTGGTCCAGGGCAATACCAGCTGCCTCTGTTCGGTTTCCCTGACTGCAGATGGAGCAAGTGAGCAGCATAAAGTGGGTCTTGGCTTCGATGACACCCTCCCTCTGAGTCGGTTCCTTCTCGGGGCTGTTGGCAGGCTCATGGCCCTCTTGGCTATGTGGTGTTGGAATTTCTGGCCGGGAGCTATACAGGATCCACTTGGCTTCTCGCTGCTCTCCTTGGTGGTTTAGCTCATGGCCAAGGGCTTACCTACTCTTTAGATACTGCTGGCTCTGAAATTTGCGTTGTCAGCCTGACCTCTGAACTACAGGCCGGTTATTTCCGGCAGCCTACTTGGATGTTTCAAAGGCACCTAAGACTGATTGCATCCGATACCAAGCTCGAGATTTCCCACTCCTCTGGCCAGCTCTCCCTCCATATTTTCCATCACTATGGATTGAACCAGCCTGTCTCTTACCAAGTCAGACATACAAGAGCTGTCTTTACACTGCTTTTACGCCTCATTTCTAAGCAATGGCCACACCTGCCCCTCCTCACCCCAGATACTTCGGTTCCATCCACTTCTGACAACACTACCTACGGCAAGCCACGATCATCTCCAGTTTGGTCTTCCGAAGTAGCTTCCTCATTCATTTCTCCAATTCATCCTCGCTTCTGTTGGTCTGTCCTTCACGCTGAGGCTGGAGTGGAGTTTGAAAAAGGCCAACATGCCCCTCCCCCTCCCCTGCCCAGCACGCTCCCACGACCTCTGCTTGGTACTGAGACGGAGAGCCTTACTGTGGCCCTGAGTCCCGCAGGGTCTGTCTCGCCCCCCTCTGCAGCCTGATCTCATGTCGCTTGCACTGTGCTTCTGCTTCTCTTCCTCTTTGTTCCATCATACTGACCAGCCTCTTTAGTTTTTGGAATGGGCTGTGTTTCCTCCTGCCCCAGGACCTTCGCACCTTCTGTTTTCTCTTCCGTTCAGTTACTTAATTCCTCCTCTTCTGTTAGAGCTCCATCCAAACAGTGGTTTTTCAGGGAAGTCTCCACTAGCCCTGGACCAGGTCTGGTGTCCCTATTATGAACTTTCACAACATCCTGTAGCTTTCCTTCCTATGTCTATTGTATCTTTTAACCCTACATTTATGTATCAGGTTGTTTCAATCGTGGTCCTTTTCTTTAGCTGCTGAAACTTAAGTGGCTCCGTCACAGCTCTCCATCTGGAGCATGGAAGGGCCTGCACAGCTTAATCGGGAAGTGGTGACCTCACCAAGGTTATCTGAGTTTCTCCAATAGCAAATAAATGACATTTAAATGAACTTTTATTAGAGTACATGTGTGTGTGCTCAGCGATGTCTGACTCTCTGCGACCCTATGGATAAGCCCATCAGGCTCCTCTGGGAAATTTTCCAGGCAAGACTATTGGAGTTGGTTGCCATTTCCTCCTCCAAGGGATCTTCCCGACCCAGGGATCAAACCCACGACTCCTGTGTCTGCTGCAATGCAGGCATATTCTTCACCACTGAGCCACTGGGGAAGGCCTTATCAGAATATAGTTGCTTTCCAATGTTGTGTTAGTTTCTGCTATGCAACAGAGTGAATCAGCTATGCATGTGCATACAGCCCCTCCTTTTTGGATTTTCTGCCTGTTTAAGTCACCACAGAGCATGGAGTAGGGTTCCCTGAGCTATACAGTATTTTCTCATTAGTTATCTATTTTATACAAAGCATCAGTAAGTGTATATATGTCAATCCCAGCCTCCCAACACATCCCCCCTGCCATAACTTTTTAAACTTCATAGCCAAATATTAAATAAATGCACACTTTCTTACTGAGCTTTCCATAGTATTGAAACTATCTTCTAGTTGCCCATTTTAGTCTTAAAAGATCTTTAAGCATTCATTCATTTATTTGTTCATTCAACAGAGTTCCTCCTTTCCTAGGTGGGAACACAGCTGGTGGCAGGGGGTGGGGTGGGGGTGGTGGGGACACTGTTTCTCCTTCTTGAGGCTTGTTCTGCCTAGTTAAGTTAGTTCCCTCTGGCTAATGAGACAGAAGGTCTTTCTAAGATTTTCTTCACTGGTGGCAGGTGAGAGACACATCAAGAAAGTCCCCCTGACACAGTCTGCCCCCATTTTGCACTTGGAGTTTGAACTTGGTCATGATTCCGGAAGCCATAACAGCCATCCTGTGGCCATGAGACTCCAAGGACACAAGGCCACGGTGTTGAGAAGCTGAAGCATCTGAATGAAAAGATGGAAAAAATCTGGGTCCATAGTTGGATCCGTGAGCTTCTGAGTCAGTTATTGTTTCCACTGTTTCCCAATCTATTTCCCATGAAGTGATGGGACTGGATGCCATGGTCTTAGTTTTCTGAATGTTGAGCTTTAAGCCAACTTTTTCACTCCCCTCTTTCACTTTCATCAAGAAGCTCTTTAGTTCTTCACTTTCTGCCATAAGGGTGGTGTCATCTGCATATCTGAGGTGACTGATCTTTCTCCCAGCAATCTTGATTCCAGCTTGTGCTTCCTCAAGCCCAGCGTTTCTCATGATGTACTCTGCACAGAAGTGAAATAAGCAGGGTGACAATATACAACCTTGACATACTCCTTTTCCTATTTGGAACCAGTCTGTTGTTCCATGTCCAGTTCTAACTCTTGTTTCCTGACCTGCAATCAGATTTCTCAAGAGGCAGGTCAGGTGGTCTGGTATTCCCATCTCTTTCAGAATTTTCCACAGTTTATTGTGATCCACACAGTCAAAGGCTTTGGCATAGTCAATAAAGCAGAAATAGATGTTTTTCTGGAACTCTCTTGCTTTTTCCATGATCCAGCTACTCTCCTCTTTCACTTTCATCAAGAGGCTTTTTAGATCCTCTTCACTTTCTGCCATAAGGGTGGTGTCATCTGCATATCTGAAGTTATTGATATTTCTCCCAGGAATCTTGATTCCAGCTTGTGCTTCCTCCAGTCCAGCATTTCTCATGATATACTCTGCATATAAGTTAAATAAGCAGGTTGACAATATATAGCCTTGATATATTTCTTTTCCTATTTGGAACCAGTCTGTTGTTTCAGGCCCAGTTCTAACTCTTGCTTCCTGACCTGCATATAGGTTTCTCAAGAAGCAGATCAGGTGGTCTGGCATTCCCATCTCTTTCAGAATTTTCCAGGTTGTTGTGATCCACAAGGTCAAAGGCTTTGACATAGTCAGTGATGCAGAAGTAGATGTTTTTCTGGAACTGTCTTGCCTTTTCGTGATTTGATGGATGTTGGCAATCTGATCTCTGGTTTTCTGCCTTTTCTAAATCCAGCTTGAACATTTGGAAGTTCACGGTTCATGTATTGCTGAAG
>SJYC01049320.1:0-23238 GCA_006408675.1 Madoqua kirkii
ATTTATATCACTAAAATAAAAATTTATTTTAAATGCAAGACATAAGTATTAGTAGTTCCATACTGAATATAACTGCTGTAAATACACCCTAACTATTTAGACATTTCAAAGCAAGTTTGCATTATTCTTATCTAACCAATTTACATCATGAAATATTACAGAGTTACTGGCTAATTATTTTCAGTTAGAATAATAGATTTTTTCTTTATTCCTTATACAGAAATAGTGTAGCATAGTTAGAACCACTAACATACAAATAGGTCCACACATGTATTGAATACTTGGGCATCCTTTCCTTTTTATACTTCTTGAAGTCATTGAACTAAACAATATTTAGTTCATGTCATAAACACTAGCTTCAGCAAGCCTGATTACTTCTGCTGCTGCAGCTAAGTCGCTTAAGTCGTGTCCGACTCTTTGCAACCCCATGGACTATAGCCTTCCAGGCTCTTCCGTTCACGGGATTTCCCTGTGGGTTGCCATTTCCTTCTCCAGATTACCACCTCAGTTTGCTACATGTTCAGTGAGCAGCATATAATACAAGCTTCTTAAGTGTGCACATTTCTAATAATAGGACTAATTATATAATCACAAGCATTACTTTTATTTCTATAAAGAGGTATATTTATTTAATTTTAACATATATCATATGCAAGACATATAGGAGATGCGGGTTTGATCCCTGGGTTGAGAAGATCCTCTGGAGTAGGAAATGGCAACACACTCCACTATTAGTGCCTGGAAAATCCCACGGACAGAGGAACCTGGTGGGCTACAGTCAGTCCATAGGGTTGCAAAGAGTTAGACACGACTGAGTACACATAATTTGAACTGTATATTATTCTTTCTCTGGTATATAAAGGTGCAAATATTTAATTTCATGCAATCATATTCTTTTAGCCTTTACTAAATGACATTTTTAACCAGTATTTCCAATATCAATTATTTACTGACCTCAAGCAGTAAATAAGCTGAGACTCTAGTTTCTAATTTATCTCTGCAAATTATAAACACTGAGTTGGAATTTAACATGAAGCTCTTCAATACTATAAGACCATTAAGTATATGAGCAATTTTAAACGTACAAAGCTATATACACAAAACTAATCATTAGAAGAAGAAAATACCACAAAGATGGCCAGTTAAGAAGAAAGAAAGAGCTCATTTTTTTCCATAAAACTTTTGAGAGAAACATGTAATTAAAGAAGCCAAAGGTATGAATTTCTGAGATTCAAGATTACTTTTCTTTATTTAAAATCACACCCCCTAGCATAACCCATCAAAGCTTTGCTGACTTCTTTCCAAATTAAAATATAATTTTTTTCTCTTCTTTGATCTAAAAGGTGTTAAACTTCTTATAAAAAGAGTACTTTTGGCAAAGTTACAGGTAAAAGAATTTTTAAAAATGTTTCTTATATCAGAAGTCTGTTTGTATACTTGGAAAAAGAAATCCATAAATGCCTTGGCAGTTCTCTAGAAGCACAAGAAAAAGACTAAGCATTTTAAATGAAAAATGTTCCCACTCAGTGGCTCTTTCATCTCTACATCCAAGAGAGAGACAGATTCAAAAAGTTCATCAGCAACAAAGCCTCACTCTGTCCCATTTAGCAGCTATATCAGTCTATTACCTGATGTTAGGATTATATAAGACAGTTTCCTTCCATTAGGAAGAGCTCCTAAAATGGGCACTGTCAAAACTGGTGAAACTAAAATCTGACCTACTTTTTTCAAAAAATGGCCATGAATTTTGTGCTAAGTGTAATTCTTTTTACAGTTAGAGCCCTTCTTTAAAAAAGAAAAAACTTTTAACTGAAATATGCTAGCAAATGCCTTACATTTTAACTGTCAAATAAAAATCGATAAATATGTACACATTGCTTAAGCTTTTATCTCTAACATAGACTTTGTTATCATTCTTATAATTAAAAGGGCCTATTCTTCCTACAACTATTCTGGAGAATCACTGATAAGTTTACAGAAATTTAATTTCAAATAAAAGGATAAGAATTAACTAGACATGTATTACCCTAACTTTAACATTCTTTAGTACACAGGAAATAAAATTACTCTATGCCCATAAAAATCATAGCAAGATGAGACAATACATCACTATGGGTATTTCTTCTGTTGTGCCAATGTTAAGTGAAACTCTAGAACAAAAGTACTCAAAACAGATTAATTCCTACCATGTTCAAGCAATGCATAATACAAGACTATCTAAACTGAACAAAGATTAAAGAATACTTGATAGCCTTAAAATCTAATAACAAACAGAAGAATAAAAAGAGTAATGATTGTGCTCCAAACAGCTGCAATCAATCTTTACCTATTATTCTGCAGTGCTCTATTAAATGCATATTGTTAAAATTAATCCTATAAAATACACATTCATTGTTGAAAGGTAGTATTATAAACTATGGTGTTTAATAAAAACTCTAAATGTGAAAGCATAAAGTCATAAACAAAAGCACTAAGATTCTATAAACAAAGCTAATACCCTAGGATAAGTAAGAACTGGAATGAAGGCAAAGTAAGGTCAATTTATAAGCAATACTGGGGACTCAAATTCTCCAATTAAAATTCATAATAAAAGATATCTGTGTCCTCAGCTATAACACGATATTTCAGAAAAAATAAGGAAAGAATAAATGAGGCTAGCCTTATCACTGCTGCTACAGAGAAGTTACAACTGAAACCTATGGTTTCAATCTTTTTTTTGTATCTTTCTTTTATCATAAATGAATATGTTTGTGACTTTACTGAATTAAATAAATTCTTAGGAGATGCTAAAAGTGAGCGTTTAAGAATGTGTTTTTGTTTCTGAAAATAGAAATCAAAGGAAAATCAGGATAAGTCGAATTAAATTGATTATACTCAAGATTTTTTTCTGTATTTTATTTGCATGTATATGGGAAGAAAAGGAAGAAAATGTAAAAATTTTGCAATATCTATACTTATACCCAAGTTCTTGCTTTCTCTTTGTCTAGTAGGAACAGTAATACTGTGTAGAGTGGTGAGGATGACAACGACATTATGACAAATAGGAATGGAGTCAATGCAAAATGCAATAAACCAATCTAGCTCTTGAAAGATAATGGGTTTTATGAATGACTTTATTGAATTGCAAGGAATTAAAATGTATTTGGATAGACTTAGAAACTAAAAAATGTGTTCAGAAGCATTCTCATCCAGAGATGGTAGTTCAATAAAGCCTAACTGAAAAGATATTTTTTCCCTAAAATTAAAAGCTCCATAACTTAGAAATTTACTTACTTTCTTCTGAAAATATCATTTGTGAAATCACACACACACACAAAAATTCATGTTGGATAAGTCTTAGTTTAGAATACTCTGGCCCAAATTTCCATCAGTTCAGTTTCATTAGCAGGACTAAGTCATACTGCCCCCACGTTAATGTCTTCGGCTAGAAGAGATAGGGCTAACATTCAAAGCAGAATTACTACAAAAGTCACGACTCTTAACAAAAGTTTGTAAGTGTACCACTGTTATGTCAACACTTACGGCTATCATAACATATGTTTCCTAGAGCCCTGCCCGTTTGAAGCAGCACTTCCTGGTCTTTGCTATTTAGCAGCTGCACCAGTGGTGAAATCAATCCAGCATCCACACATGGAATTCGCATAAATTCTGAAAATAAGAGATATGGTTAATTAAAAATATAAACATTCACAATTACATAAATAACTTTCCTTAATTAGATATTTACTTATTATTAATACTTATTAAAATGTTAAGATGGCTTCCTATTTGAAGAGTACACTGCTGTCCAAAAGTACTATTACAACTCTACTAAATATTTCGTGAAATAAGTATACAAAAATGAATGGGATCATATTTGTCTTGCTGATAGCCTCTACCATAAACCAAAATAATTTTTCATTAACTTTCATTATCCTGATTTATCACTATTTTCTTAACTGCATGTTATAAGAGGAGAAAGAGGAGGAGGAGAATAAGATCTAAAGTTTTTACTTGCTTTTACAACATCACTTATTAGCACTGTAGACACAAAATAGTACCTAGTTTCAGAAATATATTGTTATTATTATTAATAGATCTTTAAGAGAGCAATTATAAAAAGGAAGAAATATTCTTGGATACTTTCTCTTCTGCTTATTTTTTCTTTGTCCCAAATTCACCTTAAATCTGTTATCTAGAGAAATACTTACTTTAAAAAGTATCAAATCTCTTACTGTAATGTATGGTCATAGCCATGCTCCCACATTAAACTTGTACCTGGAACTTAATAATCATCTGGTTTATGAACATCAGCACACAGTCAGTTACGTCAATTTTTAGAGGATATTTTTTGGAAATAAAAATTTAAACAAAATTTTAAACAAAATTAATCAAAATCTAACAAGTATATGCTAATATTTCCCTTCTGTTGTTATGTAACATGCATAGCAAAGTAACGATGAACCTATCAACTTCTAACTTCTTTTTGTCTCCAATTCACACAATTTTCTTTCATTGCCAAGTTTCTAACAAGAAGAAATCTAAGCCCAGTTAATACCTCTGTTGGGTCATGTTGCATTTCTGAAGATATTTATTTTAAAAAGAAGACTCTAATCTACTTTCTCAGCCAGTCACTTAAAAAACAGCAACAACAATGTGGTGGTTAAGCAATAAACAACCATTTAAATTGGGTCCCATTTATTTTAACCAGCAGGGATTAGTGACAGGCCCTTAACAAGCCTCTAATTAAAAGTATAAATGCTACTAATTATGTCTCTGAAACAGAGCTGCCATCTCTGAAGTGTTACTAGAAGCAAGCTCTAGCAACAGAGGTATTGAGAAACTATGACAAACTATTATCAGGACTGATATTACTCAGTGAGATCATATGGGAATGGCAATCCATGTCAAAATCAGCTAAAAGATTTCTCAATCTGTTATGTGTGTGTGCTCATTCTTAAGGAAAAAAGCTTAAAGATAAAAACTGATTTCTGGAAATTATACTGTGTTTCTAATGAAGTTAAAAATAAACTACTTGATATAAAAACCAAGCTACCTTGCACCTAAGAAGAATTTAGACAGTGGCTAGTCTAGGTTAACAATGTCTGGAGGGGTTTCATTCTCAAACTAGATTCGCCTCAAGAGTTCTTTGTTGCCCCAAGGTTAAGCCCTATCTAGTCAGAGCAGTTGAAATCTGCTTGAAGTACACAAAATACTCCTAGACCCACTAGGAATCTCTCAACATTTATGACCAGCTCAAATCCAAGGCAGAGCATAGTGATTATAACCATAGTAGCTTAGATGTACATGCAAACAACAGACGATCAGGTTTCATTAACAACCAAAAAAAAAGATTTACAATATAGAACCTCACTGAAATTTAAAATATATTCTGAGCACCTCTAAAAAAATGAAACATGCGAACAAACATGGGCAGACATGAGAGCTGAGCCATAAAGAAGGCTGAGGGCTGAAGTTTTAATGCTTTCACACCGTGGTGCTGGAGAAGACTCTTCGGAGACCCTTGGGCAGCAAGGAGAACAAACCAGTTAATCCTCTAAAGGAAATCAGTCCTGAATATTCACTGGAAGGATTGATGCTAAAGCTGAAGTTCTAATACTCTGGCCACCTGATATGAAGAGCTGACTCACTGGAAAAGACCCTGATGCTGGGAAAGATGGAGGGCAGAAGGAGATGGGGGCGACAGAGGATGAGATGGCTGGATGGCATCACTGACTCAATGGACATGAGTTTGAGCAAACTCTGGGAGATAGTGAAGGACAGGGAAACCTAGCATGCAGAAGTCCGTGGGGTTGCAAAGAGTACGACACAGTGACTAAACAACAACAAAACAAATTTTAAAATCTCATGGCAATTCTTTTTGGTAACACACACATGAACAAGCTGTTTTATTGTACCAAAAATAACATATACTGGTACTTTACAAGGCCACCTGCATAGTGATTATACAATGTATAAAACTGTGTAAAACTGAGACCAGAATTTTAAAGTTTCTTCTTTTTAAAGTATAATATATGCAACTTACTAAAATAAAAAGACTAAAAATAATATCAAACTTTGAGAAATAGAGGCATACTAATGCTATTGCATTTAGCATGGCCTTCCTTTATGCTTAAAAACTGCTTTAAGAAGTCAGTGGTTCTAACAATGAAAAATCAGAAAGAGAAGTTAAGAAAATAATCCTATTCACCACTGCAACAACAAGAATAAGATACCTAGGGGAAAACCTACCTAGAGACAAAAGAGCTGTATGCAAATACTAGAAGACACTGATGAAAGAAATCAAAGATGACACAAACAGATGGGAAAACGTACCATGCTTTTGGAAGAATCAATATTGTCAAAATGACTACACAACCCAAAGGAATCTACATATTCAATGCAATCTCTATCAAATTACCAATGGTATTTTTCACAGAACTAGAACAAAAAATTTCACAATTTGCATGGAAACACAAAAGACCCTGGAAAGCCAAAGCAGTCTTGAGAAAGAAGAATGGAACAGGAGGAATCAACCTTCCTGACTTCAGACTATACTGCAAAACTACAGTCATTAAGACAGAACAGGAGTGGCACAAAAACAGAAATACAGACCAATGGAACAAGACAGAAAGCCCCACCTTATTTTTTCACAAAGGAGGCAAGAATATACAATAGAGAAAAGACAACCTCTTCAATAAGGGGTGCTGGGAAAACTGGACAGCTACCTGTAAAAGAATGAAACTAGAACACTTTATAATACCGTACACAAAAATAAACTCAAAATGGATTAAAGATTTAAATGTAAGGCCAGAAACTATAAAGCTCTTAGAGGAGAACATAAGCAATACACACTTTGACATACATCACAGCAAGATCCTCCTTGACTCACCTCATAGAGTAATGGAAATAAAAACAGAAATAAACAAATGGGACTTAATTAAACTTAAAAGATTTTGCACAGCAAAGGAAACAATAAACAAGATTAAAAGACAACTCTCAGAATGGGAGAAAATAACTGCAAAGGAAACAACTGACAAAAGATTAATCTCCAAAATACACAAGCAGCTCATATACCTCAAAACCAGAAAAGCAAACAACCCAATCAAAAATGGGTAAAAGACCTAAACAGACATTTCTCTGAAGACATACAGAAGGACAAACATGAAAAGATACTCAACATCCCTTGCTATTAGAGAAATGCCAATCAAAACTACAATGATGTATCATCTCACACTGGTTAGAACAGCCATCATTTAAAAAATCTGCAAACAATAAATGTTGAAGAAGATGTGGAGAAAAGGGAACCCTCTTGCACTGCTGGTGGGATGTAAACTGACACAGCCACTACGGAGAACAGTGTGGAGACTCCTTAGAAAACTAGGAATAAAATTACCATATGACTCAACAACCCCACTACTGGGAATATACCCTGAGAAAACCATAACTGAAAGAGATGCATGTGCCTCAATGTTTGCTGCGGCACTTTTTACAATAACTAGGACATGGAAGCAACCTAGATGTCCACTGACAGATAAGTGGATACAGAAATTGTGGTACATATATACAGTGGAATATGACTTAGCTATAAAAAAGAGTGCATTTGAATCAGTCCTAATGAGGTAGATGAACCTGCAGCCTATTGTACAGTGAAGTCAGTGAGAAACAGAAAGACAAATACTGGCTATTAATGCCTGTGTATGCAATCTAGAAAGATGGTACTGATGAACCCAGGGCAGCAGTGGAGACGCAGATGGACACAGTGGGGGCAGGAGAGGGTGGGATGGGCTGAGAGTGGCAGGAAACACATACATTCTCATATGCAAAACAGATGGCAAGTGGGAATTTGCTGTGGGGCAGCGGCAGCCCACAAGGCGCTGGATGTGACTGAATGACTAAGCTTGCGGACAGGGAGCTCAACCCGGTGCTTTCTAATCACCTAGGAAGGTGAGAAGCGGAAGGAAGGATTCAGAGGGAAGGGATGTATGTGGCTGATTCACGCTGATGTATGGCAGAAACCAGTAAAGTAATTCTAAAGTTTAAAAGAAATTTTTTTTAAGTCAGTGTTTTTCTTAAATTGACTGAACTAAAATCATATACGAATATTTCTGCTACAAAATATCCCTGAAATATCTTCCAAAGCATCCCCTCTCCCTTGGATATAAACCATATATAATGGGGTGGCTATTATATTATCCATGCTTTGAGGTTGTTTCTCCAGAGTATATATACATGGACACTTAAGAAATAAATGCTTCTCATGAAGGTGAACTCAGAAAACATAGTGTGTATTCTGACTTCACTACTGCAGTCAAGTGCCATGTCAGTAGGTCAGACAAAAAAAAAAAAAAGTGAGTTTATCTGGATATAACAAAAAACAACATATATACTGAAAAAGGCACGGTCTCCTGTGACAATGAAGATGAGTGACTCAATGACAATTCAAGAATCCCATAACCAAAGTAATGAACGATACAGGTACAGCAGGGAGGAGTAGTGCTATTCTCTAACTCTACTCTGACAGAATGGAATAGCAAATGAGAAATGTATGAACAGAATGACTATAGTCATTTTAAACAATTACATGAAAAAAAGTTAACGGAGAGAAAAACAAAGAAATTTTTTTTAAAAAGGTCTAATCTACAAAATGGAAACATAAATTAATAAAACATACTGACAGGTAGGGTGTAAAACTGAAGATGTTCCCAGCAGAAAAGTTCTTGAGGAAAACCTCACCATTTTTGGCTAGTTCTGCTATGATGTTAGCTACTTTGGCTGTGCAGGAGGACTGTGGAATCAACAGACTTGCAAACACTTGAAGTATTCCACTTCCTTGGATTTTTTCACTTGTTTCCATGTCTGAAAGAGATATATACAAAGAGCTTCAGTGAACGTCTTCAACACTAACACTGACAATTACAGTAAATTCTTTAAGAATTTTCACCATCTATAGTAGAAATTATTTATTTATATTAAAATGTGTGTATTTATATAAAATTATCTTCAGTTCCACAGGCTGCTTTTATCTTCAGCTTTTCCCTATGCGAAACACTTTTTAATACAATCTTTTGTAAATGTAGTCAGATTACAAAGGAATCCTTTCTGAATATACCATTTGCATACCAGACTTACTTTTCAATGTTATTTCCAATCCTGTCTATTCAGAGTAGGAATGCTTTATTTTCTACTTCCCTTGAGTTTCCTAACAGTGTATTATTATATACATATAAATTCTATGACTCCCAATAATGCTAAAGCAATTAAAAGTGGCAATTAATTACATGTGCAAAATACTCACCTCATATCAATTTATATGGAGTGACAGAAGAAACTATTCAGTTCCATATGATTACTGTGTTTTCATAAAACTTATTCAAAATACCACTAATGAAAAATGGAAGTAGTTCAGGCACCAATAAGGCCATGGTATTCAGAATTCTGGGCTTTCCTGGTGGCTCAGCTGGTAAAGAATCCACCTGCAATGCGGGAGCTGGGTTCAATCCCTGGGTTGGGAAGATACTTTGGAGAAGGGAAAGTGTACCCATTCTAGCATTCCGGCCTGGAGAATTCCATGGACTATACAGTCTATGGGGTTGCAAAGAGTCGGACACGACTAAGCGACTTTAACTTTCATTCCGAATTCTGTATGGTTATATAGAAATTCAAGAGGCCTACTTCTTTTGTTTTCCATCTTTGTTAAACTACAAATGAAGAGCCTTTGCATGAAATCAAGCCACTTCATGTAAAAAAGTATGACCTATTAAACAGTAACTGGAATGATGTACACCTGGAGCAATGATGGAAATAAAAGCTCAAGGAAACAAAATCTAAAATTACTATTTGACTTTGAACAGTGAAGAAGAATGCCGAGTGTTTAAAAATAGGAAGTTATAAGGCTCATTAAAACATTCTATTTAGGGGGCAATCCCAAGACGACGGAAGAATAAGACAGGGAAACAACTTTCTCGCCCGCAAATAGGTCAAAAGATCACCTATATGTGGATTAACTTTAACAAAACAACTTCTGAATGCTGGCAGAGGACTCAGATACCAGAAAGGCAAACCAACCTCTTCAAAATGAAGGATCTGATCACTGGCTTGATGGCTCTCTTCCCTTTTGACTCTCCCTTTTCTCCCCCTAGTCACCTCTATTTTCCTCCTCTCTTCTTTATGTAACTACGAATCTCTTTGGGTGTTCCTGGCTCTGGAAAGTCATTTCACCAGTAACCTAGGGGTTTTGCCTTCTGTGCTGCATGGAGGGTAGACTCTTGATGTTACCATAAGAGGGGGACCAAAACCAAGAGGCAGGAGGCTCAACTCCAGAACTCTGGACCCATCGCAGAACTCTTGACACTGGGGAACAGTAACAGACGAAGGCCCACCCAAAGTCTCCCGTACCTATCCTGAGACCAAGCTCCACCCAAAGGCCAGCACACTCCCATGCAAGACACCCCATGCCAATCTTCCAGCAAAACAGGAACACAACTCTGAACATTAAAAGGCCGTCCAAAGCTATATCAAACCCACAGACACCCCAAAACATTCTATTTGAATGTTGTTTCTATGTGTAGCTCCTCAATCTTTTATAGCCTTTGAATACACATATAAATAAAAGAACTCTAAAGATTTCTTGTTAAGTAAATGACAGCTGCTGTTATCCATAGAGTAGGAAATCATTTTTAATAATTTGAGAAAGTCTACAAAATAATTATTTCTTTATAGGAAATGCTGATTGTTCAGCTCAGTGTTGTTCAAACTGTGGGTCCCAATCCATTGCTGCTGCTAAGTCACTTCAGTCATGTCTGACTCTGTGCAACCCCATAGACAGCAGCCCACTAGGCTCCCGTGTCCCTGGGACTCTCCAGGCTAGAATACTGGAGTGGGTTGCCATTTCCTTCTCCAATGCATGGAAGTGAAAAGTGAAAGGGAAGTCACTCAGTCGTGTCCAACTCTTAGTGAACCCATGGACTGTAACCTACCAGGCTCCTCCATCCATGGAGGAGCAAGAGTGGGGTGCCATTGCCCTCTCCATTAAGAACCCTGAAACCAATTTGGTGAATAAGGACAAGCAATTCCTTAAAAAGAAAAATAGAATTAACAACATCTACAACAAAAGAATAGAAAAAATTTTTGTTCATGCATAGTAAGGTAAAACACTGAGTTACACATGCATATGTAACTGTATGTGCATGCTTACTGAATGCAAAATGTAGCCCTAATCATAGGTTCTGGTCAAAAAGCTAAACAGCAATGTTCTGTGCAACCCATGACTACCCAGGATTCTGGATTAGAGAGCTTTAATATTCTTAACGTCATCAGGAGAAGCTAGAATTAATGGCTGAATCAATAGAAAATTACATGGAAAAATTTGTAAAAATTGAAAATTGTAAAAATCCCATGGATTTATTATCTTAAAAACATTGCCTTGCAAATACTGTACTTATGTGTATGTTTATCTATCCAGTTCAAAAGATCAAGTAATCAGGATTAGTTAATGTTGCAACTCCATTTGTGCATTTCCTTTTTCTACCATACGCCTAGTACACGTTAAAGCTGCTAATAATTTTGGTTTCTTACATTTTATATTCTGTAATAAAAGCAATTGTTTTGGAGATACTTTAAAACAACACTTTCTATTAGGTGAAGAAACAGAGGTCCAGAAAGATGAAGCAAATTTGTTTAAAGTCACCAATCACACTAATCATAGAGCAGACTCAACTACACTAACAACTCAATGTATGTCATCTGGCATCCACTGGTGCCATTCTTTACAACAAAAAATGTACTTAAGCATAAATAAATGAAATTTGTCTTTTTGTATGCTGTTACTCATTTCTCACAATTCAGATTATTACAAATGTAGAGTTTGCATGCTAAAATATAAACACAGCAGCTGTCCTTTCTTTCAGCAAGCCCATTATAAAATACAATGTGCCTTTTCACTTTTGTTTCTGGGATTAAAAAATAAGTTTTTATGGTACCACCTGAAAATCTGACACCAAATTTCCATTAATTTATTTTTTTAAAGCAAGAAGTCAAAAGAAAAACTCAATTTCCCACATTAAAATTCTTCCTTTTCTGACCATTGCTACCAAAAGATGCACAACCTTAGAACACTGGGGCAGACTGTCCCAGGGGTCATGTCCCACCATCTGCTGGTGCTGGGATGACAGCAAGAATCTGGCATAAGGCATGAATCATGATTAGATGTGAGGCTGAGGCATTTGTGTGTGTGGAGGCGAGGAGTTAACTGCAAATCACCCATGCATGTCTCATTTTAACTATAACTAAAAGAATGGCTTAACATCAGAGCTGATGTCAGGGGCAAGGGAAATAAAAGAAAACAATACAAAACTCTTGCACTCTGACGGATTTCCATGGATTACAATCCAAAGTATTGGAAGGACAGTTGTAATACAACGAAGCAAGATTTGGGGATAGTATCGTTTTTAATACTATTGTCAGAGAAAATATAATTTGGTTTTTCATATAAATCTGATTTACCATTTAGAAAAACTGAAAAGAAGTTCTATTTACTTGCTAGCATGTGGATTTCTATGTAGGTCTAGAATTTAAATGAAACAGCTGGGAATTATCTTCTTTCATCTGGCATGAAAACAAAGAATCAAATACTGCTTACTGTTAAACTGCCACTATCCAAAAAATAACTACAAAGTTTCAGTCTCATTCCATATATGCTTTCTACACTGGCATTCTACTCCATATTACAGTGTGTATCTGTGAACTAAACATTTTCTCTGATATCTGTGAACACCCTTGAAATGATTTTAAGAGAGTCAGTGAGTGTGGTGTATGCAGGTCTAAATGAATGGCTTTCTGACTGCTTGCAAAAAAAAAAAAAAGCTGTGATCAGGAGTTCTAAAAAAAAAAGGGGGGGGGCGCACACTTTTCATTATCTTTACCCAGACCACTACTGACACTGTAAATGCACTCCTTTTAAATGTTTGCAGGATTCAATCCAACTTCCCCCCTTCACATTTAGGTGCAGCCATAAAAATGTTTGTCTACAAATTACAGCTGGCAGTCCTTGAGTTTTGACGGACCCAGACACAAAGGGCAACTTCTTCCCTAAAATAATATCTGTGGGAGCCACAGCCATTATAGTGCCTTGCAGGTGTGCAGGCACTCATTCTGGTCTCTGCAGTCCTATGTTCAGATTCCGCCTGACCTCCCGAGGGCAAAAATGCAGCTTTGTTATGAAACTGCCAGAATCAGAAAGAAAAAACAACCACCACCAGGCAATAGGGTCAGAGACGCTTGAAAGAAAAGTAAATCAAGAAGCTGGGCTGCAATGCTATAGGGAGAGGAGAAGTTAAAGCACAACTCATGTCTCAAGGCGAAAGCCAGCAGAAGGCAGGGAACAGGTGGAATGGGAAGGACTCGTAACTGAAGATACGGCTGGAGAAAGGCTCAAGTTCCCAACAAAGCTGCCAAGTAAATACACTGAAGTAACCGGCGTTATAATTATACAGCAAGAGGAGGTTCTCAGGTATGCTACTGTCGTAAGTTGCATTTACGATGTTACGTTAGTGTCTGCTGATAACCAATTTACAGTAAACTCCAAGGCAGAGAAACAAAAATAAAGACTGTTATTACTATGACTCTAGTAGATTAAAAAGGTACTTGGATTAGATTTACACTATTGTTTACTTCCAGTTACAGGAACAATAGGAAACTGTTAGTTTCATTTACATGTCCAAGGATTCTTGTGACTGACTGTGAAGAGAAGACTTGGATTTGGAACTGACAGCAAGGACCAGGAACATGGCTCAAGGGCCATGTGTATCCTTGTCTCTGGGGAACTATTTATTTCTCAAGGGATAGACTTTTAGAATAAGGTATAACAAGAGACCTGGCCCCGTGCCTGAGAAATCTGATTCAAATCCAAGGCTTCATTTACTACTACACAGACAAGTCCCAAATTCTCTCTCCCTTCATCCAACTAAAACAAAGCATGTGCACTTGGATATGGAATAAATACCTCAAGTTCAACATTCCTCAAATCAATTCTCCTCTTTCGTTTCCTTTCATTTTAATCTCCATAGCAGTTCATGGCAGGGAACCCAGCTAAGTCAGAAGCCCAAGAAAGATTATAAAATTCTCTCTTTTAATAAATGCCTTTCTACCACCCACGTTAATCAGAGTGTAAGTTCCATAGATCCCATCTGATTAGCATCTTTTGCATCTATTCTTTACTTTTTAAATTCATGTTACTTCCAGTTCTCAATTCTGACCTTTATTAAATGCAACAGCCTCCTCAAGAGTCTCCCTAACTCTAGCCTCCCTCCATCTGTCATCTACCCTGACTGCAGAATAAGGTTCTGGAAATACAAATTTCATGTCACTCCCCTACTTTAAATCTTTAAATGATTGCCTATAACTTTTAAAGCACATCCATGATACTTTCCAACCATATCTCCTGATACTCCTCCACTGATATACTATATTCTTGCCACACTAAATTACTTATAGAGATCCAAATTAACCATTTCATTTCATATCTTACTACTTCCTTCTATGAAATGCCACTCACCCCACAACTTTAATTCCTACACAGAGGTATAGTGTCCTCATTTAAAGGTACCTGATGAAAGCTGTTCGATCTTTTAAAGACACTATCACAAAAACTCATTTCTTAAAATAGCTATGTGACATAGGCATGATAGATTATTTCCTTCATACTACAAATAAGGTCATATGATTGTACTGGAAAAGTAACAACAAACCAGTTTTTCTGATACCTAATCCAGGACTCTTCCTATCACAAATGTTAATTTAGAAGATATATAGTACTAACAACACCTTGACCAGATTCGCCAAGTTATTATGTGATATTTTTATTGAACATATTTTGTAGCAATAAGAATTAAAGTAAAACAATTGAGAAAGGGATGTACAGTATTTTGAGACAGATAAACTGACTCAGTGATTGAAGGAGAAAGGGAATTGCATACAGAGAAACTGAAACAGATTTAAAACACATAAGAAGAGTATGCTGGGTATAAGAAGATTAAAGGGCCTGACAAATGAGAAATTAGTGTTTCTAAAAGAAAATGGAAGTACATGGTGGGGAGGAGTTACAAAATGCTCTTTCTTTCACTGATGAGAACTTTTTCCTCCCCAACATGGATTTTAAGCAAATAAAAGGAATATGAAATGCAGAAGAGAAAAGGATAGATACAGTCATGAAAAGAAAGATGGTAGAACAAAGACCTATTCGTACAATGACTCACCAACAGAGGTTTTACTAAAAGATTAAGTTGAGAGAGTCATTTCATAAAATTACAATAAACGATTTTTGACAGTCTTGCAGTCATTTCAATTCCAGAGATAATGTAAGCTGTGGGAGTTGGGGAAGTTATGTGTTTGGAAATCATCACTAGAATAAGTAGGGAGATCTGCTAGTTTTAACTATTTTCTTTAAAGTTATCACTAACTAGGTCAAAAGTAATTGCTAAAAATTGAGCTATATAGTTAAAAAATGGAAGCTATTTCCTGAGAAAGTATATACCAAGAGGGACAATACTAATGAATGTGGTAAAAGCAGAGTATATAACTAGAACTGTTCAACTACAATTTCAGAGTGATTACTGAAAATATGGTCCCTAAAATAAAGTAAATGTGGATTTCTTCACTTCATACTAAGAGAATAAGGATACTGTATCGTGAAGCAAAGAGAATAAGGACACTGTATAGTGAAACACAGTGAAGGAATCTTTTCAGTAGAAGATCCATCTCTATCCTCTTGTGAAATACCTTGGGGAACAATACAAAGTAAACAAAGCTACAGAGGTTGGCATCTGCACATCACAGGGCAGAGTCTTCATTGATGGGATCAGTGACCTTACAAAAAGAGACCCCAGAGAGATGCCTTGCTTCTTCCACCATGGTGAAGACAGCCATCTATGAAACAGAAAGCAGGCCCTCACCAAAATCTTCTGGTGTCTTGGTCTTGGACTTACCAGTCACCACAACTGTGAGAAATGCCACCCAGTCTAGGCTATTTTGTTACAGTGATCCAGGTGGACTAAGACACAGAGCATCAAAGTCATTTCATAATTTGACCCCTATTTCCTTTCCAATTATCATCTCCAGCCCCTTCCCTGAATGGATCCTTTTTGCTAGTTACACCAAATTTCTTTCAGTTTCTGTTTGGACTGGGTTTCTTCCCTGTGAAACTGTGTATGTGGCTTCCATTGCTTGGGATGTTCTTCCCATAGTCCTTGTGCCCTCACGGTACCTAGGTAAATTCACTGTATTTTCAAAATCCAGCACTCCCTGTTCCTGCTTAATCAAATCCACCTCTCCTTCCCAATATTCTTACAATGCTGGCATTGTTTCCAAGGTGTTAGAGTCTACTGGTAGCTGAAGACTTGGAGTAGATGAGATTACCCACAGTCAACATAGTTTTACTGAGTCCCTACTATATTGGGAATATAAGCTAGAGGAAACAAATCATACTCTCAGTGAGCTGTCTAGTGACAAAGAGAGAGATGTAAATAAATTATCACAATTCAATCTGACTGATATCACCATGGAAGTTACATATAATGTATAATGGGTAGCAATCACAGCTCCATGAAGATCATGGAAATTTCCATAAATAAGGTTAACATTTAAGCTGTGTTTTGAACCAATAAAGCATGCTCTCTTAGTTTTACTGAGTCCCTACTATATTGGGAATATAAGCTAGAGGAAACAAATCGTACACTCAGTGAGCTGTCTAGTGACAAAGAGAGAGATGTAAATAAATTATCACAATTCAATCTGACTGATATCACCATGGAAGTTACATATAATGTATAATGGGTAGCAATCACAGCTCCATGAAGATCATGGAAATTTCCATAAATAAGGTTAACATTTAAGCTGTGTTTTGAAACCAATAAAGCATGCTCTCAGCAGAAAAGGGAGAAAAGTATATTCTACAAAGAAGGAATATAAAAAACCACTACCAGCTAAGGCTAACATCCTTAAATTTTAATAGCATCATTCTATACCACCAGGTGTTTTTTGTTTTTTGTTTTTTGTTTTTTTTGCCAGCTGCTAGAGACTACCAAAATTGAGAAATGGGAAAGGTAGATAGATGATACTATTGAAGATTTGGGAAAAGGCAGGTAAAAGGAGAAAAATAAGAGAATATACCAATGCAATACCTATTTATCCATCAGATCCTAGGTGAAATGTTTATCTCTGTGACACTTTGAAAGACTCTGATAACTATGAATTGAGTCCAATTCTCTGAACACTTTGTAATCAACTCTATATAATGTGTTACACTGTATTAAAACTTATCTATTACTTGCCTATCCAATCTCTCCAGGGCAAGGTACCAACTAACGCATGGTGGGACCCAATTAATGCTAGCTGAACAGAACTGTCTAGTCTTTAAGAAATATATACTGAGTAAAAAAGACATATACAATTAATATACACTGAAATAAGTTCAACTAAAGGGATGTATTTCAATGTATATTAATTAGTCAAACTCATTTAATGTGTTGTTGTTGTTGTTTTACTTTACAATATTGTATTGGTTTTGCCATACATCGGTATGAATCTGCCACGGGTGTACACGTGTTCCCCATCCTGAACCCCCTTCCCTCCTCCCTCCCTATGCCATCCCTCTGGGTCATCTCAGTGCACCAGCCCAAAGCATCCTGTATCCTGCATCAAACCTAGACTGGTGATTCATTTCTTATATGATATTATACATGTTTCAGTGCCATTCTCCCAAATCATCCCACCCTCTCCCTCTCCCACAGAGTCCAAAAGACTGTTCTATACATCTGTGTCTCTTTTGCTGTCTTGCATACAGGGTTATCATTACCATCCTTCTAAATTCCATATATATGCATTAGTATACTGTATTGGTATTTTTCTTTCTGGCTTACTTCACTCTGTATATGCCTTTTTTAATTCAGTTATAAACTCCTTAAAGTTTGATTAAGGGGATGTATCTGGGCTTCCCTGGTGTTCAGTAGTAAAAAATCCTCCTGCCAATGCTAGAGACGTGGGTGTGATCTCTGGGCAAAGATCCCCTGGAGAAGAAAATGACAAACCACTCCAGTATTCCTGCCTGGAGAATCCCCATGGACAAAGGAGCATGGCGGGCTAGAGTCCATGGGGTTGCAAAACAGTAGGACACTATTTAGTGACTAAGTAACAAAAAAGATAAGTATAAGCTGTCACAGAACACTAAAAATTGAGTACGTGAGTTTTTATTAATGTTCTAGTTGATAACTTAACATTTAAGGTGAGTATTTATTAATGTTGTAGAAATTCTAATTACTTTTAACAGAAAAGAGAATTGACCTTTTAAAGAGACTGTCTTGTATTTTAAGAATTCTCTCATAAAGAAGAGAAATTTTTTTTAGTAGAATCAGCAATCACTAGCTCCTGCAGAGACTAAATTTTTCACTTTGCATTAAGCTAATCAGGTCTTGGATTACATTTTTTCAAAAGCAAACATATGCAAAAATGTTCTTTAAACCTTCAGAAATCATTTTAGAAAATTACCTTGCCTTTATCTCATCCCTCCCACATGCACACATCAGAAAGAAAAGGTGATCAATCCATAACTAAGTTATTATGAGCAAAATCAAAACATTCTGTTTGCTTCTTTAGTACAAGGAGGAGGAACGATGTCTAACACTGAAATATGGGAAGAGAAAATTACTAGCATCTAAATGAACTCACCCCAGAGAACACTGTGTGCTGAAACCTAGAATTTAAGTCCAGATGTCTCTTAAAAAAAAAAAACCCACTACTTGGCCTTCTGGAGTTTCATTTTGGGGTTTATCACAATGAATACTAAAAAGCAGGTCACGAAATCAACCTTAGTAAAAATCAACTGTAGATTCCTTTGTGGAAAACTCTAATGTTAAGGGCATCATTCCTCACTAGCAGTTACACACAACTATTATGCCACACAATTCACATCAATACATCAGTAAATAGAGTCCACTCATGATGGTTACTTTTGTATGTCAATTTGATTGAGCCATGGTATCTGTGTATTCAGTTAAACATTACTCTGGATGTTTTCGTAAGGGTGTTTTTGGATAGGATTAACATTAAAATCTGGAGAAGGCAATGGCACCCACTCCAGTACTCTTGCCTGGAGAATCCCAGGGACGGGGGAGCCTGGTGGGCTGCCATCTCTTGGGTCGCGCAGAGTCGGACACGACTGAAGCCACACAGCAGCAGCAGCAGCTACAGCAGCAACATTAAAATATGTACACAATGAGCCAAACAGATTACCCCCCGCCCCCGCCATAATATAGGTAGACCTCATTTAGGGTTTGAACAGAACAAAGGGCTGACCACCCAGACTTCTTTCCAACACATGCCCTGGTGTAAGAGGAATTCGGCCAACGGAATAACTCATTTGCAGGGTCACAAAATTTCACATAGTATTCTCCACTACTGCTCCAACAGCCTTGTATAACTAGAGTCAAAGAAAAAGACCTCAATGTGTGTTAGTTTTCTGAAATCCCAAGAAATTACCCAATGCATTATTTGCTTTTTAACTGGAGATAAAACAGCCCAAATATCCAAGTGAATGTATCTGACAACAAAAGGCACTGAATACTACTAATCCCTAGTTAAAAAAAAAAAAAAAAAAAAAGAATTAGAGATATTCTTTACACTACTCAGTCCATTGTATGACTATTACCTCGAATATTATACCTAAAATATATCTTACTAAAAACAAGAAATATTCACATTTTCTCAGTTATTGATGATTTTTGAGGAAAGAGGTTGTGTTTATTTTTCTCTAGTTGCCTATTTTTTCCTTATTTTTGAAATACAGTTGATTTACAACATTCTATTAGTTTCAGGTGTACAACACCTGAAATGTTTATAGATTATAACATTTCTATAGTTATATGTTATATATAGTTATAACAACATTCTATGTGTTATAAATTATAATATATGACATACAAATCCATGTTTATAGATTATACTCTATGTTATTATAAAACAATGGCTATACTTCCCCGTGCTGTACAATATACCATATAAATAGAAATCTGTGTCTTTTCACCCCACGCTCCTATTGTGCCCCTCCTCCCCTCACTCTCCCCACAGGTAGCCTACTAGTCTGTTCTCTGTATCTGTGAGTCTGTTTCGGTTTTGCTATATTCATTTGTTTCACGTTTTTAGATTCCACATACAAGTGCTAACAGGGTATTTGTCTTTCTATGTGTGACTTACTTCACTAAGCACAGCACTCTTTAGGTTCATCAATGTTGTTGCAAAGGCCGGACTTCGTTCTTTTTATAGCTGAGAATCTTCTATGGTGCGCGCGCGCGCGTGTGTGTGTATACACGTACACATGCCACTTCTTTATCCATTCATCTAACAATCACACTCAAATCGCTTCATATCTTGGCTACTGTAGATAATGATGCCATGAAACTTGGAGTGCATGTATCTTTTGATCCAGTGTTTTCCCCAGATACACACCCAGCAATGGAACTGCTGGATAATACGGCTGGGGAAGGGGGAACTAGCTCAAATGGCACAGCACTCGCTTTGCAAGTGGAGGGTGGCAGGGCCGAGGCCGGCATTCTCCAGGTTTGGGCTTCCCAGGTGGCTCAGTGGTAAAGAACCTGACTGCCAAGCAGGAGATGTGGGTTTGACCTCTGGGCTGGGAAGACCCTCTAGAGAAGGAAAGGGCAATCCACTCCAGTATTCCTGCCCGGGGAAATCCCATGGACAGGGAAGCCTGGCGGGCTACAGTCCATGGGGTCACAAAGATTTGAACACAACTTAACGACTGAGTAACAACAATGGTGATTCTATTTTGAGTTTACTGAGGAACCTCCATACTTTTTTCAATGTAGCTACACAAATTTACAATCCCACCGACAATGTACTAGGATTCCCTTTTCTCCACATCCCAGCCAGGACTGGTTATTTGTATACTTTTTGAAGACAGCCATTTTGACAGGTATGAGTTCATAGCTCATGGTTTTGATTAGCATTTCTCAATTAGTGATGCTAAGCACTTTTTCAGGTGCCTTTTAGCTAGATGTATATCCTCTTTGCAAAAGTGTCTGTTCTGGTCTTCTGCTCATTTTAAAACTCAGTTCAGTGCAGTCACTCAGTCATGTCCAACTCTTTGTGACCCCATGGACTGCAGCAAGCTAGGCTTCCCTGTCCATCAGTAACTCCCAGAGCTTGCTCAAACTTATGTCCATTAAAAGATGCTTGCTCCCTGAAAGAAAAACTATGACAAATCTAGACAACATATTAAAAAAACAGAGACATTACTTTGCCAGCAAAGGTCTGTCTAGTCAAAGCGATGGTTTAGCCAGCAGTCATGTATGGGTGTGAGAGTTAGACCACAAATAAAGCTGAATGCTGAAGAATTGATGCTTTTGTACCATGGTATTAGAGAAAACTCTTGAGAATCTCTTCGACTGCAAAGAGATCAAATCAGTCAAAGGAATGGTTCAGATCAAACCTAAAGGAAATCAGTCCTGAATATTCATTGGAAGGACTGATGCTGAAGCTCCAATACTTTGGCCACCTGGGGCGAAGAATTGACCCATTAAAAAAGACTCTGATGCTAGGAAAGACTGAATGAAGGAGGAGAAGGAGACAACAGAGAATGAAATGGTTAAATGGCTTCACTGACTCGACTTTTAAATTGTTCTTTTTTTAAAGAAAAACATATTGAGTTAAATGGCTTGTTTATATATTTTGGATATTAACCCCTATCATTCATATCATTTACAAATATCTTTTCCCATTTGGTAGGTCATCTTTTCATTTTACTGATGGCTTCCTTTACTATGTAAAACTTTTAAAAGTAAATTAGGTCCCATTTGCTTATTTTTGTTTTTATTTTTAAGCCTTAAGAAACAGAGCCAAAAAGTATTGCTACGATTTATGTTGTGATTTGTTATAAGACAGTAAAATGGCCACAAGCCACACACAGTTAATAATATGGCATATAATATTACTGGCCCCATTCTTCTTAAAGATCTTATTTCACAGCAAATAGAAAATAATACAGTAGATTGTACATGTGTGCTCAGTGGCTTCAGTCGTGCCTTGACTCTGCAGTCCCATTGACTGTCACCACCAGGCTCCTCTGTCCATGGGATTCTCCAGGCAAGAATACTGGAGTGCGTTGCTATGCTGTTCTAGAGGGGATCTTCCCAACCCAGGGCTTGAACCGCATCGTTTATGTCTCCTGCATCGGCAGGCAGGTTTTGACCACTAGTGCCACCTGGGAAGACCAACATAGTAGCTTCAGTTCAGTTCAGTCGCCCAGTCGTGTCCGACTCTTTGCGACTCCATGAATCACAGCACGCCAGGCCTCCTGGATCTTCCCAACCCAGGGCTTGAACCGCATCGTTTATGTCTCCTGCATCGGCAGGCAGGTTTTGACCACTAGTGCCACCTGGGAAGACCAACATAGTAGCTTCAGTTCAGTTCAGTCGCCCAGTCGTGTCCGACTCTTTGCGACTCCATGAATCACAGCACGCCAGGCCTCCCTGTCCATCACCATCTCCCGGAGTTCATTCGGACTTACGTCCATCGAGTCAGTGATGCCATCCAGCCATCTCATCCTCTGTCATCCCCTTTTCCTCCTGGCCCTAATCCCTCCCAGCATCAGACTCTTTTCCAATGAGTCAACTCTTTACCTGAGTTGGCCAAAGTACTGGAGCTTCAGCTTCAGCATCATTCCTTCCAAAGAAATCCCTGGGCTGATCTCCTCTAGAATGGACTGGTTGGATCTCCTTGCAGTCCACGGGACTCTCAAGAAGTCTTCTCCAACACCACAGTTCAAAAGCATCAGTTCTTTGGTGCTCAGCTTTCTTCACAGTCCAACTCTCACATCCATACATGACCACTTCCAATTAAAGAGATTTAGCTCTGATTTAGCATACATCTCTTCAATTCTTTTTCAATGTGTTTCTAAAACATGTTTCTTCATTTGGGATCTTTTCCCCCTTTCTGGATATTCCTTCCTTACTTTGAATATTTCAAGCAATGGGTTAATCATTTATTCTCTATTTTGTCTTTAATATTAAAATTTTCCTATTTCAACAATCTTTGCAGATGGTCATTAATATTCACATACATTCTTAACTCAAAAAATGGAAAATGCAGTAAATAAATAACAATGAAAAGTGAAATAACTTTGCTTTTATTTACTTGACATAAATATATTCCCATGGTATGGCATCTCTTCCAGTTTTAAGGTAATAAACT
>SJYC01049322.1:0-18991 GCA_006408675.1 Madoqua kirkii
GAAAGATGGTAATGATAACCCTGTATGTGAGACAGCCAAAGAGACACAGATGTATAGAATAGTCTTTTGGACTCTGTGGGAGAGGGTGAAGGTGGGATGATTTGGGCGAATGGCATTGAAACAGGTATATTAGCATACGTGAAATGAATTGCCAGTCCAGGTTCAGTGCATGATACAGGATGCTCGGAGCTGATGCACTGGGATGACCCAGAGGAATGGGATGGGGAGGAAGTGGAAGGGAGGTTCAGGATGGGGAACAAATGTTCACCCATGGTTGATTCATGTCAATGTATGGCAAAACCAATACAATTTTGTAAAATAATTAGCCTCCAATTAAATAAATTTATATTAAAAAATAAAAATAAAATAATTATTCAAAAAAGTAATAAAGGTAGCAGAGCAGAATATTCACCCCAGATCTTCTCTGTGTGATCCATGGCATGCTATCTAAATTTCCACACCTATTTCCGTATCTGTGAGATGGTAAATAACAACACTTAGTGATGGTGTAATGATTTAATGTATTAATTTATGTAGACATATAGCATAAAGAAGGCAATAAGTAAGTCATGGTTATTATTATTTAGTAAAATCAAATAAATAAAGCAGGGGTGGTATGCGAAATTTTGGTCAAATAATATTTTTTCTCACTTTCATATTTCAGTAGTAAATGTGTGTGTGTGTGTGTGTGTGTGTGTGTGTGTGTGTGTGTGTGTTAGTGATTCAGTTTTGCGACCCCATGGACTTAGCCCACCAGACTTCTCTGTCCATGGGATTCTCCAGGCAAGAATACTAGAGTGGATTGCCATTCCCTTCTCAAGGGGATATTCTGGACTCAGGGATTGAACCTATCTCCTGTGTTGTAGGCAGATTCTTTACTGACTGAGCTACCAGGGAAGGTATATATATATATTCAGAATGTTCAACTCACTCTTCAAATAATTCCAGACAGAGCCAGTTACTTGTTCTGTATAAGATGTACTTCACCTCTCTAAAGAAAGCAATAACTGTAAGCTACAGGTTGCTATCTCTGGCTTTAAATTTGCATTTATTTTAACTACTTTCAGTTTCTTAGATGCAATGTATATACAAATGCAAGACAGAATTATTTGTTTTCTGGAAGTATGTCCTTGTTTTTCACTGTTCAGCATGTGTGCATATATATTGCTAAAATTATATCCTAATGATAGCAACTTGCAGAATTATGAGATATTCTGTACCTTAAAAAAAATTTTTTTTGAAATACAGAATAGGGAGACTTTAATAGCAAATGCTGCATCATGAATACAATTTACTGGAACTGCTTTTCTCTAATCATACAGAAATCATGCTATATCCCAGAGAGATCTCAAAAATATATAGGAATTCATTTATCCTCCAAGAAAATGGAGGTCTTAGAGTAATGACAAGAACCTGCAATCAAATTGGAAGCCCTGACATCATAAATTGAGATGGTGCCCTAATGGCTAGGCTTCCCGAATTTTTCAAAAGAATTTATACATTTTTGAATAATGAAGAATTTATAATCTCCATTTCTAGGTTAATTAATTGGTACCTGATGCATTTATTAGAAACTGATAAAATGAATTACACACACATAAAGTTACTTTTTCATATTTTCTACATGTAGCTAAAGAAGGTAATCTATGTCCAAACAATAGTCATTCCTTTCAAATATTGTCAAGGATTCCAACTCCAAAAAATAGTTAAATAAGTGTTTTAGAAAGCATCATATCCAGTAGACTATGCAATTTTATTTCCTGCCAGAGGAAAACTCTAATTTGATTTCTCTGTGTATCTTCCTAAAAAGTGAAAAAAAAAATATAAAAGCTTACATTTTTCATGTGGTCTTTCACATTTACATTATTTTAAGCCTTTGCAAAGTAATGAGCTTCAATAACTTTAGACTCTAGTTTTGATTTAAAAAAATCACTGGGCCGCAAATGGAAATGTTAAAACTATCTAAATGCAAGGCTACTTTTTAGTATATTCATGGTTTTAGTTCTAGACAAGTATATCAGGATCTCAGGAAAAAGAGTTAGATAGATAATGATTCAGTTGATAGATTGTAAGAATATATTATTTAAGCTTGCAAAAGTGATATTTTATGATACCCTATGTTTGATTCAATGTCATCCAAATGAAAAAAGGATCAAAATATTACCATGAAAAAATTTTCAGACATTTTTCAAGATAATAGGCATTCATTTCCTTTTCTATCAACAACTTTGGAAGCAGTTGTTAGAAATACATCTAATCTCTTTTAAACTGCAGATCCTTAAAGCTGCTGTGATCACTAAACCAAAGATTTCCAATTTGCAGATTTAGTTAGCAGATGTAGTTAGCACTATTATCATTGCATTAGCAGGCACATATACCTCAGTTCAATTTCTTCCTTAAAATATCATTGTAGTCTGCTTCTGGCAAGAATAATTTTCATATTAACAGAACAACAAATGAAAATGCAAAAGTTTAAAAACTCATGCCATTTATCCTAGAAGATCATATCGTGAAAAGTACATATGAGTCAATAGCCTTTAAGAGAGATACTGTAATTCTCATTTTTAAAAGTGGTTTGATATTTCCCTAATGATATTGCAATAAGATATAAGCAATGAAATAAGCAGTAAGAAACAATTTGACTAGTATTATACAGATATTTTTATTGTCTATGCTTCCTAACAGTGCCTTTATAAAAATATTTAAAACAAGTTGTTGGGAAAAACTGACCGGAACTTTCAGGATAACAGTTTCTCTGCCATTCATGTCTGAATAAATAGAGTTGCTTGAATAATACAGAAATATCCATTTCTATAACTAGAGCAATGGAAACTGACATCTAAAATTTTGGATAGCATGAGAAAAAGAAAAGTTTTTGTACATTAAACAAATGCAACAGCCACTGTGATTCTTTACATCACTGTCTATAGCACCAAGATTCTGAATCATGTTTCTTTTTATAAGACACTACACTGCCTTGATCATCTTGCAGATGTTAATGATTTTGCATTGGCCAAAGAGTAACTGTCTCAGTGTACTGGGACCAATAACACGTGGCTCTGCTCCATCATTATGAAAGTGACTTGCTAATTGCCTATCTATATGTCTGTCTACTAATGCTGAGCACAGCAAAACAACTGGTGTATTGTTCTTTGAGAACATCTTCAGTGAGGGGAATACCAAGATCATATGCTCATTGGCTCACTGTCTTACCGTCTTTAAATGTCAGTGCTGGCACTTCTTTCCTTTGGTGTACTCCTTCTTTGTTAATTATTTTATGTACACTGATGACTCCCATGTTTATAACTTCAGCCCCAACTTCTCCTCTGAACTCCAGACTTCTATATCCAACAGCCTCATTAATATTTCCCTTTAGATGCTCAGTTGACATCTTAAACTTTCTATGTTGAAAACCAAACTTAGTTTCCACCCATCTATTCCAGCATAGTTCCACTATCCCAGTTGTTCAGACTAAAAACTTTAGAATCATTCTTTAGTCTTTCTGTCACACACATACCACAGTTCATCCAATAGCCTTCAAATATATCTAGAATATTAAGAAGAGGTGGCAAGAATACACAGAACTGTACAAAAAGATCTTCACAACCCAGATAGTAATGATGGTGTGATCACTCATCTAGAGCCAGACATCCTGCAATGTGAAGTCAAGTGGGCCTTAGAAAGCAGCACTACGAAAGCTAGTGGAGGTGATGGAATTCCAGTTGAGCTGTTTCAAATCCTGAAAGATGATGCTGGGAAAGTGCTGCACTCAATATGCCAGCACATTTGGAAAACTCAGCAATGGCCACAGGACTGGAAAAGGTCAGTTTTCATTTCAATCCCAAAGAAAGGCAATGCCAAAGAATGCTCAAACTATCACACAACTGCACTCATCTCACATGCTAGTAAAGTAATGCTCAAAATTCTCCAAGTCAGACTTCAGCAATACATGAACTGTGAACTCCCTGGTGTTCAAGCTGGTTTTAGAAAAGGCAGAGGAACCAGAGATCAAATTGCCAACATCCACTGGATTATGGAAAAAGCAGGAGAGTTCCAGAAAAACATCTATTTCTACTTTATTGACTATGCCAAAGCCTTTGACTGTATGGATCACAATAGACTGTGGAAAATTCTGAAAGAGATGGGAGTACCAGACCACTTGACCTGCCTCTTGAGAAATCTGTATGCAGGCCAGGAAGCAACAGTTAGAACTGGACATGGAACAACAGACTGGTTCCAAATAGGAAAAGGAGTACGTCAGGGCTGTATATTGTCACTCTGCTTATTTGACTTATATGCAGAGTATATCATGAGAAACACTGGACTAGAAGAAACACAAGCTGGAATCAAGATTGCTGGGAGAAATATCAATAACCTCAGCTATGCAGATGACATCACACTTATGGCAGAAACTGAAGAGGAACTAAAAAGCCTCTTGATGAAAGTGAAAGAGGAGAGTGAAAAAGTTGGCTTAAAGCTCAACATTCAGAAAACTAAGATCATGGCATCCGGTCCCATCACTTCATGGGAAATAGATGGGGAAACAGTGGAAACAGTGTCAGACTTTATTTTTGGGGGCTCCAAAATCATTGCAGATGGTGACTGCAGCCATGAAATTAAAAGATGCTTACTCCTTGGAAGAAAAGTTATGACCAACCTAGATAGTATATTCAAAAGCAGAGACATTACTTTGCTGACTAAGGTCCATCTAGTCAAGGCTATGGTTTTTCCAGTAGTCATGTATGGATGTGAGAGTTGGACTGTGAAGAAGGCTGAGTGTGGAAAAATTGATGCTTTTGAACTGTGGTGTTGGAGAAGACTCTTGAGAGGCCCTTGAAGTTCAAGGAGATCCAATCAGTCCATTCTGAAGGAGATCAACCCTGGGATTTCTTTGGAAGGAATGATGCTAAAGCTGAAACTTCAGTACTTTGGCCACCTCATGCAAAGAGTTGACTCATTGGAAAAGACTCTGATGCTGGGAGGGATTGAGGGCAGGAGGAGAAGGGGACGACCGAGGATGAGATGGCTGGATGGCATCATGGACTCGATGGACGTGAGTCTGAGTGAACTCCAGGAGTTGGTGATGGACAGGGAGGCCTGGCATGCTGCGATTCACGGGGTCACAAAGAACCACAAATGACTGAGCGACTGAACTGAACTGAACCATGTCAGCTACCATACCAATGGAAGGCATCCAGCTCTCACCTGTACTATTTATTGCCATAGTCTTCCAACTAACACACAACTTCCATCTTGACTCCTTGTATACTGTTTATCATTCAATGAGCAGAGTAATTCATTTAAAATATACATCTGATTAATTTTGGCCTTGCTCAAAGTAAAATCAAAAGTTCTGTGCATGGTTTTTTACAAATTCTACATCATTTACTTTGCATTGTCTTCTCCAACCCTAAATCATCCTGTCCTCTTTTCTTTCTCTAGATGAAACTGAGCCTTCTCATATTCATATAGGTTGAGCAGTTTCTTGCTCTTGGGCCCTTGAACAACTTCTGTTCTGAAAATTCTTCTCACAGATATGCACATGGCTCTTTCTTTTAGTTAATTTAAATTATTCCTGAAATAACACTTTATCAGACACTCTTGCATGAGCTCCTACATCACTTGTACTCTTGCCCCACCCATTTTCTTAATAGCTAATCATATTCATCACATAATCTTCACCCATTATCTAGAATATAATTCCCCGAATTATGAGACTTTGGTTTATCACTGTAGTTTTACTAGCACATAAGGACAATACCTGGTACAAAGTATGAGCACAACAAAAATTTATTGAATTAATTCAGAAAAGTTGCATGGAGTGATGGTATAGAGACTGCGGTAAATACATATTTAATTATCGAAGTTCCTTGGGCATGATATCCATTTATGTAGTAGCTGGAACTGGGTATTTGAGCTTGTGGAATATGCTCCTTATACAGCCTTTAGAATTCTTAGGCATATAGGGAAACATTTTTCCCCAACAGGGAGATTGCTAGTTCTGATTTCATTAGTGTATTCTTATTTATGACAGGTAGGTGCCAAGGGAAATGGCATTCTTAATCCTTTCAACTACAAGTATGTAGATGTACCTTGCTTCGAAGTCTGACTTATTCACCTGGAAAAACAGTCATTAAAAACTTGAAATTACCTAAGAAGAGATTTCCTGTGAGGACAGTCACAGTTGGTTGGCAGCACCATAGCTAACATTGCTTCAGTGTCTGGTAATGTGCACATTCCCTTGAGCTTGGGGAATGTCTGCACTGATTTTCTCTCTTTGTGTTTGATGCAGTAACTCCAAGAGTGCCTGGGTTCCACTCTGTTCAGAAAATAGCATGGATTTTTGGCTTGTGCATTTGTTTGGTTTTACACCTTTAGCTTTACCACCTTGTTCTCAGCTCATGAGAAAAAGTGATTGAAACCTCTGTCTTAATAATTTGAGGTAGATACTGCTTTATAATGGATTGATGTCTTATAATCTGGTTTTTCTCCTTTCTATATATTTAAACATGTGTTGCCATCAGTGCTTCCTAGATTAAAAATATCTATATATACATATAGATAAAATGGTTTTATGTAACTGTAGCTTAGTCATTTCCGACTCTTTGCCACCCAATGGACTGTAGCCTGCCAGGCTCCTCTGTCCATGGGATTTCCCAGGCAAGAATATTGGACTGGGCTGCCATTTCCTTCTCCAGGGGATCTTCCTGACCCAGGGATTTAACACATGTCTTTTGTATTTCCTGCACTGCAAGCATATTATTTACCTGAATAGACATAGGGGAAGCACATGTATACATGTGTGTATATATATATGCCGTTTTATCTACAGGGTCAAAGATTTCTGGAACAAGTGAGTATTTTTTATATCAAACTTTCAGGACTAACAAATATTTTTCTTTAATTTCTTAAATTGCCAACTGTTGTAGATTCAAGTTTTGACTTTGGATTCCTTAAGACTTCTTCACTAAAGGCATAAAGGAAACAGCAATTATTGGGTGTTTGCAAATAAGTGGATGGTTTCCTCACCTATTTATAATACACTTATAGGTGGTTTTAATATTATATGTAATTGGTTATAAACGTACAGGCACACTGGGTATATATAATTCTATATGCATGAAAATCTTTGATTAAACTATTTGGGACATTGCCATTAACGTCCCACCTTAAACTACAGCATAGACCAACCATATTACCTTAATTCAACAGAAGAGTTAAGCTCTCTGAAAAGCTTATTAATATGACTGATAAAAGGCATAGTCAAGTGAATCAAATTAAAGAACAATTCTTTTAGAGCTGAAATAAACTATAGTAGGTAATATTTAATAGGAATTTTACCTCTAAAATAGACATTTTTTGAAAAACTGACAAATCAATCTCATGAGTCCTATTATAATCTTTTAAATAAAATATCTCATTGCTAAAATACATACATATTTTTCCCTTAGTCATTTTTAATCATATTGAAAATAGGATGTTAACCTATGTTCATTTGTATTGCTCTTCAACTATTTGAAAAGACACAGAAAGATAGGCATAGTCTTTTCTGTGTCCCCATGACACATTGCAGATACTTAAAAAGAATTCGTGGAAACAGTGGATTCAATTTCCAGTTCTGTTTAGATCACTACACTACCAAATGCTTACTCAAAGTTATATCAGAATATAATAGCTTTGTGGTATATATGATGAAAATTGTTCTGTGCACAGATGGGAGTCAGTGTTGACCAGCTCTAGATAAAATATTAGACAAACTCAAAGAGACAGAGGCTTTGTTTAGCATGTATCACAGAACCAGACGGGAACTTGGGGGTCATGAACAAACAAGCATGAGGTTTTCTGTAAGAGATTCTCACAGTGATATATTTCTTTTGTGTATCACACTTTAAAAAACATATTTACTGTGAGCTTCATTTGCACTTTCAAAGAACATTATGGGTTGCATAGGGCAAAAACTATAATTTCCTTTTGAAAAATGGGAAGAAATGAAAATTGTTCTGTGCACAGATGGGAGTCAGTGTTGACCAGCTCTAGATAAAATATTAGACAAACTCAAAGAGACAGAGGCTTTGTTTAGCATGTATCACAGAACCAGACGGGAACTTGGGGGTCATGAACAAACAAGCATGAGGTTTTCTGTAAGAGATTCTCACAGTGATATATTTCTTTTGTGTATCACACTTTAAAAAACATATTTACTGTGAGCTTCATTTGCACTTTCAAAGAACATTATGGGTTGCATAGGGCAAAAACTATAATTTCCTTTTGAAAAATGGGAAGAAAATCTTACAAACAGAAAGGCAATGATTTGCTCAAGGTCACACAATTAATCAGCTTTTGAATCTTAAAGACAGTTAAATATTAATGTACAGAGGAAGCTATAGTAACATTTATTTTTAAATAAATTCCAGTATTCAAAAAAAAAGAGTGGTGCCATTAAATATGGACTGATTTAGAGATATGCCAGTTTTTGATACTATCACTGGGAATAAATAGTGTTGATTGACGATGGTACTCATACTACAACTATCCACCCATGAACTCTTCACAAAACTCATTAACCTCAGGATCACCTTGGTTAGTACCACCTAGCTATGATTACTCTTTTAACCTACATTTCATTAGAAATACACAGACTGATAATTGGCATTTACTTTTATGAATCCTTGTTACATCTCAAAAGGATTAAATGATAGTTGAAAAAAAGGAGTCATGCCCTTTTTCTATGGATTCCCCACTATCATGCTTACTGGCAAAGAAGGTTTCAATAAATTTTTCATTATATATCTAGCACACAAATATTCTTAGAGTTTGGTCTTTTCTGTAGAAATAAAAGTGGATCAGACAAATTTACAAATGGTTTATAAGGCAATAAAACAGAAAATGCAAGAAAAGGAATATTAGTGTAGAACACACATTCTTAATAGTGATATTAAACAAAGCAAAGCTTAAGTATAAGCATTGTTACAAAAATTGAAAATAAGCTTCTTATTTAGATTAAAAAGTCACAAAATTTAAAGTGTATCTTTGTCCCTTAGCATATCCTTTCTTTTTTTTTTTTAATTTTTATTTTTAGTCACTCAGTCATGTCTGACTCTTTGCAAGCCCCTGGATTGTATCCTACCAGCCTCCACTGTCCACAGAATTCTCCCAGCAAGAATACTGGAGTGGGTTGCCATTTCCTTCATGTTTAAAATTATATTCTCCCAGAGAAATTTTATAAAGGTAGCTTAAAACATCTCTTTTTAAATTTGCAGTTAGGGTAAAATATTGAGGATTTATCATAATCAGTGATAAGATGCAAAAGTGAAATCAGCAATGAATCCAAAACTTTCATTTTTTGTATTTGTTCTTGCATTTGTCTAACACATTCACAGTTCCCCCACCTTTCTCAGAAGAAAGTAATTAACATGAATTTCTTGGTCATATTTCACAGTTTTAAAGCATAGATATGCTTCTGGATATGTCTCATTCCAATAATCTTTACATTTCTTCATGACTTCTATTTCATGCAAAGAGTTGACTCATTGGAAAAGACTCTGATGCTGGGAGGGGTTGGGGCAGGAGGAGAAGGGGACGACCGAGGATGAGATGGATGGATGGCCATCACGGACTTGATGGACCTGAATCTGAGTGAACTCTGAGAGATGGTAATGAACAGGGAGGCCTGGAGTGCTGCGATTCATGGGGTCGCAAAGAGTTGGACACGACTGAGCGACTGAACTGAACTGAAGCTTTCATTTCTACTATAACAGCAGCAATCTTTCATGATCAGCAACTGCAGATTTAATAAGGCTATTGAAAAACAGTTGATAATAAATTTCAAAGTCTTTAACTTAGGAAGTAATTTTGATACATGATAATGAGTCTGTTCAAAAAATTAAAGGCATAAAGCAGACTGAAAGTAAATGACAACAGAAAATTCTTACTGTTGGAGAAGATTTATGATCTACTTGAGCAGCTTCCATACATTATTTGATATGCTTAGGATTATAGCCTAATAGGGAACCAAAAATCAACATAATGAATAAATAAAGAACAAGGGCTAAGAAATAACCCAAGAATTCAACAGGGAGACGAATATCGTGAAGTTATGAATATGGAACTAGATACTGAATATTTCCTTCTTTAAAAACAAGTAAACTGATGTTCTTTCATAACATTTTCTATAGATAATAACTGCCATCAGGCAATTAACTCAAGTTGAAACACAAAGGTATATGAGGCAGTAAGACAGAGGAAAAGAGCCTAAACTGTTAGAAAAAAGATGTAAAAGCTGTGTTGGTGATCATGCTGATATTGTTCGGTGGTTCTCCCAACCAACAAGACCATGGTCCCCATTCTCTTACCACAGAACAGAATTTTTATTATGAATGACTGTTAACTTTGCTCATTTTGAGGCCTTTAATTTATGCTAGTAGGTTGTCCTACAAGGTGGATCAGATGTCATATTCTCTAAGGACAACACCTATCTTAATGTTCAGGGACAAAAATGTGGCCTGTTGTACATTTTCAAATAAGCATGAAATAGAGTACCAATACAACTCAACAAGCATTTACAGACAATCTTCTAACTATTCCCTTAATCAAGAGAGACCAGAATAAACCAGGCTGATTTCTTTACTGGTAGCCTTTATATATTTACTAAAAACATTTGAGATCTGAAGTATTTAGTAATAAATGAGTGACTGAATGCTTCTTATTAATTCAGATTTCAGATGTACACAAAATACTTGCTTAAACAAAATGTTTTCCACAACGTCTAGCAAATACTCAAATTTTCAACTTTTGTCTCTTAAGATCCTTACATATACTAGATTTAACACCCACTCCAAATTCAAAAAAACAGTCTGAAGTCATGCAAAGTGAAAATTCTAATTTCAGATTCTAATCATTTGTAAATTCCCACAATGTAAAAACTTAAAAGCATGATTTCTTTCCTTTCAGAAATGTACCTTCCAATGACAGGTTCAGTTCAGTTCAGTTCAGTTCAGTCACTCAGTCGTGTCTGACTCTTTGTGACCCCATGAATTGCAGCACACCAGGCCTCCCTGTTCATCACCAGTTCCCGCAGTTCACCCAAACTCATGTGCATCGAGTCAGTGATCCATCCAGCCATCTCATCCTTTGCTGTCCCCTTCTCCTCCAGCCCCCAATCCCTCCCAGCATCAGGGTCTTTTCCACTGAGTCAACTCTTCACATGAAGTGGCCAAAATACTAGAGTTTCAGCTTCAGCATCAGTCCTTCCAATGAACATGCAGGACTGGTCTCCTTTAGGATGGACTGGTTGGATCTCCTTGCAGTCCAAGGGACTCTCAAGAGTCTTTTCCAACACTACAGTTCAAAAGCATCAGTTCTTCAGTGCTCAGCTTTCTTCACAGTCCAACTCTCACATCCATACATGACCACGGGAAAAACCATAGCCTTGACTAGATGGACCTTTGTTGGCAAAGTAATATCTCTGCTTTTTAATGACAGGTTAGTAAATAACAAAATAAAACTTTTATTTGCATTAGCCACATTACCATCTTGTACAGATAGAGAAATCATTCTTTCTTGATCAGATGTAATATTAATGCAAACACTGATATTTTTAGTTAGAATACCTGACACTAAAGGAAGAAGAATTATGAAACTAGAATTTCTCTGTGTAAAAAAGCCAGAATAGATTCTCAGTTACATGCTTTATAATTTTACCTTTAAGAGCATAGAAGTAGCAATCAAGCACTTTATTCAGAGAAGAACAACTGTATAAAATAAACATCTCACTGATATTTTAAAATTTTTTCTTGCTTAAAAACTAGATGTTAATTTTATAAAACACATCAACAAATATCTAAAAATATACAACTCATGGGTTTATAAATTTCCTTCCTCTGTACTAATAATTTGAAACCACTTTTTTAAAAAAAAAGCAAAAATTTAAAACCATATTAAAATCTACCTTCTGAAAACATTTTCACATTCTATAAACTCAGAAAAAAGCTGCACTGTACTCAGAATGTAGTTTTTTTAATTTTGAAAACCAAGAGTTACAATTCAAACTCTGGATTCTGCCAGAACAAGGCAAGTAAACTTACAGGGACTGTTTCCCTACCTTTTAAATGGTGATGTATATAATACCTCATCGTGAGTCTACTGGAAAGATCAGGCAACAGATTAAGTTTGAAGTCTAGTGCTGAGTAGCACACAGTGGACGCTCAATCAGTGATACATATCATTCGGAAGTTGAAGACAGGACATCTGCAAGAACCACCTCTTCCTACCTCAAATTATTTTGTGTCAACAGTCTCAGATGTGAAGACAATTATGAATTCTGTTACAGATTCTTAAGAAGACATATCCCCTTTGTTCCCTTCCTGAAGAGTCAATGATTAAATTGGCAGTTTGTTGTTTTCATTACCATTGTATAACTATTTGTCCTTAACATTTTATGAAATACAATTTCAAAACCATTTTCAATAAATGGGGCTAACAAATAACTCTGCAATGGGTCTGAAATTTAATCCAACACCATACACATGGGTCAGTATTTCCTGAATCTATTCTTTAAAACACTATAAAATTTTGCTTCCTTTTTTCACTTCTCTTCATCAACTTTCCTTGGGTTTCAGTCTTTCCAGGAGAGCACTGAGCACCCCTCAATGTCTAACCAAGGAAATGGAATCCCCACCCTTCAGGTACTGAATGAATGGTCCATTTGGGAAACACTGCATGTTTCTAACATAAAGAAAAAACTGGACCATTCAAAACAAAAGAAGTTATAAAAAAGCAAGGCTTAAAAAAAAATGAACTTGAGATACTCAGTTTATGTAGACTAATTACATATTATGTAAATCGACCTATATAGTCATGCGTAAAAATCAGGTCATCCTGTGGTTTTCTCTAATCTTTAAGACCAGCGTTACCCATAAGAATCTTTTGTCATTGTGTAGTTTACATCTATGATCCCCAGTAAGGCAGTCACCAACCAAACAGGGTTACTGAAAAGTTAAGAGTAAAAAAAGTTAATCTTTTATTAAATTTAACTAGCCATATATATCTACTACAATGGTGAACAAAGCCTTACACATTCTCTTTTCTTTTTTTTTTTAAATCTTTTTTTGATTTGGACTATTTTTAAAGTCTTTATTGAATGTGTTACAACATTGCTTGCGTTTTGTTTTTTGGCCCTTTGTCATGTGGGATCTTAGCTCCCAAACCAGAATGGAACCTAAACCACCTGCATTGGAAGCAAAGACAACCACTGGACCACCAGGGAAGTCCCTTTTTATCGTTCCTTCGCATTACCACTGTGCCTTTATCCAAATGGTCTCATTGAACACCTTGTTTTAAACCCCTTCTGTGATATCTCTAAGATCAAACAGCTTGACAAAATTGTAATCTCAAAAGCAAACAACTACTGAAATAGAATTTTAAAAGCCAGCTTTAAAATGCACTTTTTCATGAAGACCACTGCAATCAATTATTTTAATTTTCTTATCACAGTTTACTAAAGGAAAAAAAAAGCATACATCTCAGAGCGCTTCAAATTTAACTTTAACAATACAGTATATAACTTCCCTCCTGAATTATTTGTCAGCTACATAATTACTCTCAGGGTAAAATAAAGGCATAATTAAAAACAAGTAAAGCACAAACCAAAGTACAGCCAAGCAGAATTAAGAGAAAAAATGAAAATTATTCTGTATCTATCTATCCACTGTGATAATACAGAAATTAACGACTAGAAATATGATGGCTCAAATGCAACAATACAATGAATTTAGTCAGTGAAGAGTTGTGTAATTTTTATATCTAATATTATTTACCACACCACCAAAGATCAAGAGTTACCTCAATTTTAAGGGATTTTTGGATGACTCTTTCCAGTTAAATCTATGCATACATTATTTTAAAGTAAAATGGTTAAAAAGCTATCATAAAAAATTTTAAGGGTTTTAAGTGCCCCCTCTGTTTCTTCCTTTTTTCATAAGCTTCCTCTCTTTCTCCTCTCCACCTGTAAACTAAGTTTTTTTTTTTAAAGCACAAATGTAGGTGTTAAGAAGAAAACCAACTCTTGGTGCATGTCTGTTAAGAACTGCCTCTCTCTGGGATTGGTATTAATGTCATCACTACCAATCAATTTCTCCTTTCTTCTGCCTATCAACTTGGCTGTCAGTATCCTGGGGGTGGGAGGTAGGTAGGAGGGTGGAACAAAGTATTCAAACATAGGATTCAAAAGAATTCAAACAATGTGAATGCAAGTTATTTGCTAAACTATATATGAATTTCTGAAAGATTGCTGACTTGATTTTTTTTCTTTGTTTAGCATTTGAGTAAACATAAAAAAACTTACTAAAGTGTAAAGTAAAGTGAAGTCACTCAGTTGTGATCCCACGGACTGTAGCCTGGCAGGCTCCTCCATCCATGTGGTTTTCAGGCAAGAAAACTGGAGTGGGGTGCCATTTCCATCTCCAGGGGATCTTCCCAACCCAGGGATCAAACCCAGGTCTCCCGCACTGCAGGCAGACTCTACAGTGTGAGTCATCAGGGCACCGCCCCCCGCCACCTACACAAATCAACTTACTATTTTGCGTCAAAGCTTGAAGTAGACAGTCCAAGCATCCTTCTAAACTATCATCAGTTCTGTCAGCAGCTGTTATCTTCAGCTTCTTCAAGGTATCACTGAGATTATCTGCTTAGAGAAAAAAAGAAATCAGAAACCTCACTAACCATTATGCTACACGATAAACAATACAAAGAGGCAAAAGGCTCCCATTATGGTGAAGTAACTTTCATATCCATTCCAAAATGGCAATGGACTATACAATTACTCATTTTTTTAAATAAAATTTTATACATTTAACTCATATAAAATAGTCACTGTATCTGTATGATACCAAGAATATTCCATAGTCACAGAACATCTTTTCAGCATTCTTATGCTTTATTTATTGTTCACGAACCAGCTATGGTTAACTGAAAAAAACGAAAAGTCCACAAAAACTTACATAAGCTTTGCAAGTAATAATGGATTACTTTCTTTTTTTGGCTTCCTCTATTGCATTTGGAGAAGGCAATGGCACCCCATTCCAATACTCTTGCCTGGAAAATCCCCTGGACAGAGGAGCCTGGTAGGCTGCAGTCCATGGGGTCACTAAGAGTCAGACATGACTGAGCAAATTCACTTTCACTCTTCACTTTCATGCACTGGAGAAGAAAATGGCAACCCACTCCAGTGTTCTTGCCTGGAGACTCTCAGGGACCAGGGAGCCTGATGGACTGTCGTCTAAGGGGTCGCACAGAGTCGGACACGACTGAAGCGACGCAGCAGCAGCAGCAGCAGCAGCAGCAGCTGTTGCATTTTAAATATATAAAATGAAAATGAAGATATAGAAAAGTTTCAACATAATTTGACTTAAAATAATAAAGTCTGTTTATTATTATGGGCTTCCCTGATGGCTCAGATGGTAAATAATCTGCCTGCAATGCGGGAGACTCAAGAATGGGCAAGATCCCCTGGGGAAGGAAGGGAATGGCTCACTCCAGTATCCTTGCCTGGAGAATTCCATGAACAGAAGCCCCTGTCTACAGAGATGCTCAATAATATAAAGCTTTTTAAAACTGCCACTTAAACACTTCAAAGTACTGCGTTAAGTCAAAATGTGTACATTTAGGACTTTACAGCACTTGGCATGCTCAGTCACTAAGTCTGACTTTTTGCAACCCCATGCACTGTTGTAGCCCTCCAGACTCCTCTGTACATGGGATTTCCCAGGCAAGAATACTGGACTAGATTGTCATTTCCTCCTCCAGGGGATCTTCCAGACCCAAAGACTAAACTCGCGTCTACTGCATTTAACAGGCGTGTTCTTTCCCACTGAGCCACCTGGGAAGCCCTTTAAAACACTGCTTTTCTAAATTATACATGAATTTCTCCAGACCATAGACTGTTAAAAATTTTTTTACATATTAAAATTATTTAGAATGCCAAGGAGTTATTAAATTTTTATTGAAGTATATTTGATGTACAATGTTATATAAATAACAGGTGTAGAATACAGTGATTCACAATTTTTTAAGGTTATAATCCATTTATCAGTTCAATTCAGTTCAGTCGCTCAGTCGTGTCCGACTCTTGGCGACCCCCAGGACGCCAGGCCTCCCTGTTCATCACCATCTCTCGGAGTTCACTCAGACTCACATCCATCGAGTCCATAATGCCATCCAGCCATCTCATCCTCGGTTGTCCCCCTCTCCTCCTGCCCCCAATCCCTCCCAGCATCAGAGTCTTTTCCAATGAGTCAACTCTTCTCATGAGGTGGCCAAAGTACTGGAGTTTAAGCTTTTGCATCATTCCTTCCAAAGAAATCCCAGGGCTGATCTCCTTCAAAATGGACTAGTTGGATCTCCTTGCAGTCCAAGGGACTCTCAAGAGTCTTCTCCAACACCACACTTCAAAAGCATCAATTCTTCAGTGCTCAGCCTTCTTCACAGTCCAACTCTCACATCCATACATGACCACAGGAAAAACCATAGTCTTGACTAGATGGACCTTAGTCAGCAAAATAATGTCTCTGCTTTTGAATATGCTATCTAGGTTGGTCATAACTTTTCTTCCAAGGCGTAAGCGTCTTCTAATTTCATGGCTGCAGTCACCATCTGCAGTGATTTTGGAGCCCCCCCCAAAAATAAAGTCTAACACTGTTTCCACTGTTTCCCCATCTATTTCCCATGAAGTGATGGGACCAGATGCCATGATCTTCGTTTTCTGAATGTTGAGCTTTAAGCCAACTTTTTCACTCTCCTCTTTCACTTTCATCAAGAGGCCCTTTAGCTCCTCTTCATTTTCTGCCATAAGGGTGGTGTCATCTGCATATCTGAGGTGATTGAGATTTCTCCCGGCAATCTTCATTCTAGCTCATGCTTCTTCCAGCCCAGCGTTTCTCATGATGTACTCTGCATAGAAGTTAAAGAAGCAGGGTGACAATATACAGCCTTGACGTACTCCTTTTCCTATTTGGAACCAGTCTGTTGTTCCATGTCCAGTTCTAACTGTTGCTTCCCTACCTGCATACAGATTTCTTAAGAGGCAGGTCAGGTAGTCTGGTATTCCCATCTCTTGAAGAATTTTCCACCGTTTATTGTGATCCACACAGTCAAAGGCTTTGGCGTAGTCAATAAAGCAGAAATAGATGTTTTTCTGGAACTCTCTTGCTTTTTCCACGATCCAGCGGATGTTGGCAATTTGATCTCTGGTTCCTCAAAATACTTGCTATATTCCCTATATTGTACAATATATCCTTGTAGCTTATCCTCTACATCATAGTTTGTACTACTTAATCCTTTACCCTTTTATTGCCCACGCTTTATTGTATGTATAAATGAGTGTTTCCTTTTTGCTGTATTTACTAGTTTATTATATTTTTTAATTCCACATATAAATTATATCAAACAGTATTTGTCTGACTTATTTCACTTAGCATAATACTCTCTAGGTCTACCCACCTTGTTGCAAATGGCAGAATTTCCTTCTTTTTTTATACTGGAATACTGAGACAAATAATGTGTGATATCATTTATGTGTAGAATCTAAAAAATACGGCAAACTAGTAAATTCAGCAAAAAAGAAACAGCCTCACCAATACAGAGAACAAAGCAGTGGTAACAAGTGGGAGAAGGAAGAGGAGAGGGGCTGCTATGAACACTGGGATGAATGTATTATTGTGAATTAGTATTTTGCTATGTACACCCAGGAGTGGAATTACAGGCTCATATGGCAGTGTATTTTTAGAGAAATCTCCATGGTGTTTTCCAGTGGTTACACCAATTTACATTCCTACTAACAGTATACATGGATTCCCTTTTCTTCACATCCTCACCAACATGGTCTTTTTAATGACAGCCATTCTGTCAGGTGTTAGGTGATAGCTCATTGTGGTTCTGACATATTTTCACGATGATTAATGATGTTGAACATTTTTTAATGTGCCTAATAGTCATCTGCATGTCTTTGGAAAATATCTGCTCAGGTCTTTTGTCCATTTTTTAATCGTGTTGTTTGTTTCTTCTGATTTTCAGCTGTATGAGAGACTTATATATTTAGGAATACTAATCCCTCATTGGTCATAGTATTAGTAAATATTTTTTCCCATTCAGTAGGCTTTTCTTTTTGCTGATGCTTTCCTTTGATGCGCAAATGCTTGTAAGTTTAACTAGGTCCCATTTACTTTTGCTTTTATTATTTCCTTTCCTTTAGGAGACTGATCCAAAAATTATTGCTACAATTTATATTAAAAAGTGTTCTGTCTATATTTTTCTCTAGGAATTTTATAATTTCTGGTCCTATATTTAGGTCTCTAATCCATTTGGAGTCTAGCTTTGCATATGGTATTAGAAAATGTTCTAACTTCAGTCTTTTCCATGTAGCTATCCAGTTTTCCCAGCACTATTGAAGACACCATCTTTTCTCCATTGTATGGTGTCACTTCCTTTGTTGTATATTAATTAACCATAAGTGTGTCAGTTTATTTCTGGGCTTTCTATTCTCTTTCCTTTATCTATGGTGCTACCTGTGCCAGCAGCATACTGTTTTGATGACTGCAGCTTTGTAGTATAGTCTGAAGTAAAGGTGTGTAATTCCTTCAGCTCTGGTCTTCTTTCTCAGGATAGTTTTGGCTTTTCAGGGTCTTTTGTGCTTCCATACAAATTATTAAATTATTTGTCTTAGTTCTGTGAAAAATGCCATTGGTATTTTGACAAGGATTGCATCTGTAGATTACCTTGGGTAGTATAGTCATTTTAACAATAGTAATTCTTTCAATCCAAGAATATTGTATATCTTCACCTGCTTGTAAAATCTCAGTTTCCTTCATCAATGTCTCATAGTTTTCCAAGTACAGGTCTTTTACTCCTCAGGTTGGTTTATTCCTACGTATTTTATTCCTTTTGACAATAGTAAATGGGATTATCATCATAACTTCTCTTTCTGATAGTTTATTGTTAG
>SJYC01049323.1:0-13337 GCA_006408675.1 Madoqua kirkii
ATCCATTTCCCATGACGTGATGGGACCAGATGCCATGATCTTCATTTTCTGAATGTTGAACTTTAAGCCAATTTTTTCACTCTCCTCTTTCACTTTCACCAAGAGGCTCTTTAGTTCCTCTTCACTTTGTCATAAGGGTGGTGTCATCTGCATATCGGTGGTTATTGATATTTCTCCAGGCAATCTTGATTCCAGCTTGTGCTTCCTCCAGCCCAGTGTTTCTCATGATGTACTCTGCATATAAGTTAAATAAACAGGGTAACAATATACATCCTTGACATACTCCTTTTCCTATGTGGAACCAGTCTGTTCCATGTCCAGTTCTGCCTATTGCTTCCTGACCTGCATATAGGCTTCCGATAATGGTGGACATTATTTGATACCATACCGAAACTTAATGAGTAGTATTTTTTTAAACATTAGTTGCCATGTGAAATCTGAAACAATACAAATGAGCACTGCCAAGTTACTTGAAAATCCACTGCTCTTTTCCACTTTGAAGCTTTTATATATGCAATATATTTATCATCGATGAATTGATCATTTAAAAAATTAGGTCATGGAAACATGCATATCTTCCAAATATCGACACATTTCATTGTACTATTTCAGGATATCATATTTGTTAATATCATCACTAATCTTTTTTAAAGACTAGGTATTAAGGAAGCTATCAAGCTGAAAGTGATACAAGTTTTCCAAAGTTCCAATTTTCTCTTAAAAAATCTTAATTTTATCACTAGGAACAGGTACTGTCAATTTTTTTCTTTAGTGACAAATTAACCTCATTCATTTGTGAGAAAATATCTGCCAAATATGAAAAGCCAGTTTATCTCTCAGTTCTGAAAAAAAAAAGTTATTCCATGGAAAAAAAGTATCTCAGTCAGCTCACAACTCAGAGTGCACAACTGCTTTACTAAGAGATAACTATCAGAGTTCACAATGCAATGCAAGTGTTTTAAGTGTACTTCCCATTTTATCACAGTATACTTTCAAAATGTGAATGAAAAGGTTGAAAGTAAATATGAAAAGCCAGTTTATCTCCAGTTCTGAAAAAAAAAAGTTATTCCATGGAAAAAAAGTATCTCAGTCAGCTCACAACTCAGAGTGCACAACTGCTTTACTAAGAGATAACTATCAGAGTTCACAATGCAATGCAAGTGTTTTAAGTGTACTTCCCATTTTATCACAGTATACTTTCAAAATGTGAATGAAAAGGTTGAAAGTTTTAAAAACACGGTCTTTGACGTGGAACATGCTGAAAATCTGCACTGAATTTATTACAACATTGCTTCTGTTTTGTGTTTTGTTTTCTTCTTATTTTTTTTTTTACCCTGAGCCATGGGAGACCTTAGCTCTCAGATCAGGAACTGAATCCATACTTGATACATTGGAAGGCAAAATTTTAACTACTGGGCCACCAGGGAAGCCCACATCATGGACATTCCTAAGTGAAATTGGCATTTTTTTCAACCTCAAGTATATGATAATAAAGAATATAATAACTACTAATTATTGCAGTTTGCTGCTACTGCTGATTAGCACACACTGAAGCACCAGTAGTTTTCAACTCCAATTACTTTTACAATACTGTGAATGTCAACACGGTGAAAAAGAAAAAAAAAATGTCTTGATACTATGCAAATAGTTTTGATGTCACAGACATCCTAATAGGACACCAAAGACCCCTGAGATTGCTGCTCTAGTATTTGAATTTCAGGCATTTTCGTACTTTAAAGTAAGATATAAATTTTAATAGAATTTTGTATATTGTCAGCCTATGATCTCGGTTTGTTTCCAAGGCAAACCACTTAATATCACAGGAATCCAAGTCTAAACCCCAACCACTAATGCTGAAGAAGTTGAAGCTGAACAGTTCTTTTAAGAACTACAAGACCTTCTAGAATCAACACCAAAAAAAAGGTCCTTTTCTTCACAGGGTTGTCAGACACTTAGTTGTGTCTGACTCTTTATGACCCTGTGGACTGTAGCCAGCCAGGCTTCTCAGTCCATGGGATTTTCCAGGCAAGAGTACTGGAGTGGGTTGCCATTCTCTTCTCCAGGGGATCTTCCTGACCCAGGGATCAAACTCAGGTCTCTTGCATTGCAGGCAGATTCTTTACCATCTGACTCACAAGAGAAGTCTTATCACAGGGGACTAGAATGCAAAAGCAGGAAGTCAAGAGATACCTGGAGTAACTGGCAAATTTAACTTTGGAGTACAAACTGAAGTAGGGAAAAGGCTAACGGTTTTGCCAAGAGAATGCACTGGTCATAGCAAACACACTCTTCCATGTTGTACTCTACACATGGACATCACCAAATAGTCAATACCAAAATCAGACTGATTATATTCTTCCCAGCTGAAGAAACTCTATACAGTCAGCAAAAACAAGACCAGGAGCTGACTGTGGCTCAGATCATGAACTCAGGCATTTTCTTATTTCAAATAAAGCATAAACTTTTTCTTTATTTCTTTTTTATTTTAATTGGAGGCTAACTACTTTACAATATTGTAGTGGTTTTGCCATACATTCACATGCATCAGCCATGCGTGTACATGTGTTCCCCATCCTGAACCTCCCTCTCATCTCCCTCCCCATCCCATCCCTCAGGGTCATCCCAGTGCACCAGCCCTGAGCACCCTGCCTCAAATAAGATATAAACTTTAATGGACTTACTGCAAAATTCAGACTTAAACAGAAGAAAGAAGGGAAACCACTAGGCCACTCAGGTATGACCTAATCAAATCCCTCATGATTATCCAGTGAAAGTCACAAATATATTCAAGGGATTAGATTTAACAGACAGAGTGCCTGAAGAACTATGGACGAAGGTTCATAGCACTAGGAGGTGGTGATCAAAACCATCCCTAAGAAAAAGAAATGCAAAAAGGCAAAATGGTTGTCTGAGGAGGCCTTACAAACAACTGAGAAAAGAAGACACATGAAAAGCAAAGGAGAAAAGGAAAGATATAAGCATCTGAAAGCAGAGTTCCAAAGAACAGCAAGGAGAGGTAAGAAAGCCTTCCTCAGTGATCAGTGCAAAGAAACAGAGGAAAACAACAGAATGGGAAAGACTAGAGATCTCTTCAAGAAAATCAGAGACACCAAGGGAACATGTCAAGCAAAGATGGGCACAATAAAGGACAGAAATGGTATGGACCTAACAGAAGCAGAAGATGTTAAGAAGAGGTGGAAAGAATACACAGAAAAACTATACAAAAAAAGGTATTGATAACTTGGACAAGCACAATGGTGTGGTCACTCACCTACAGTCAGACATCCTGGAATGTGAAGTCAAATGGGCCTTAGGAAGCATCACTATGAACAAAGCTAGTGGAGGTGATAAAATTCCAGCTGAAATATTTCAAATCCTAAAGAGACGATGCTGTTAAAGTGCTGCATTCAATATGTCAGAAAATTTGGAAAACTCAGCAGTGGTCACAGAACTGAAAAAGGTCAGTTTTCATTCCAATTCCAAAGAAGGGCAATGTCAAAGAATGTGCAAACTAATACACACTCAATTCACATGCCAGAAAGTCATGCTCAAAATTCTCCAAGCTAAGCTTCAATAGTACATGAACAGAGAACTTCCAGATGTATAAGCTGGATTTAGAAAAGACAGAGGAACTGGAGATCAAATTGCCAACATCTGTTGGATCACAGAAAAAACTAGAGAAATTTCAGAAAAACATCTACTTCTGCTTCATTAAGTACATGAAAGCCTTTGTCTGTATGGATCACAGCAAACTGGGGAAAATTCTTAAAGAGATGGGAATACTAGATTACCTTACCTACCTCCTGAGAAATCTGTATGCTGATCAAGAAGCAATAGTTAGAACTGGACATGGAACAATGGACTGGTTCAAATTTGAAAAAGGAGAACATCAAGGCTGTATATTGTCAAACCTGCTTATTTAACTTATATGCAGAGCTGCTGCTGCTGCTGCTAAGTTACTTCAGTCGTGTCCAACTCTGTGTGACCTCATAGATGGCAGCCTACCAGGCTCCCCGTTCCTGGGATTCTCCAGGCAAGAACACTGGAGTGAGTCACCATTTCCTTCTCCAATGCATGAAAGTAAAAAGTGAAAGGAAAGTCGTTCAGTCGTGTCTGACTCTTAGCGACCCCATGGACTGCAGCCCACCAGGCTCCTCTGTCTATGGGATTTTCCAGGCAAGAGTACTGGAGTGGGGGTTACATGAAGCACAAGCTGGAATCAAGACTGCCGGGAGAAATATAAACAACCTCAGATATGCAGATGATACCACCCTACGGCAGAAAGCTAAGAAGAACTAAAGAGCCTCTTGATGAAGGTGAAGAAAGAGAGTGAAGACGCTGGCTTAAAATTCAACATTAAAAAAACAAAGATCATGGCATCTGGTCCCATTACTTCATACTTCATAGCAAACAGATGGGGAAAAAAATGGAAAAAGTGACAGACTTTATTTTCTTGGGCTCCAAAATCACTGCAAAAGGTGACTGTAACCATGAAATTAAAAGACCTTTGCTTTGTGGAAGAAAAGCTATAACAAACCTAGACAGAATATTAAAAGCAGAGCTATCACCTTACCAACTAAGGTCCATATAGTCAAAGCTATGGTTTTTCCAGTAGTCATGTATGGATGTGAGAGCTGGACCATGAAGGTTGAGTGCCTAAGAATTGATATTTTCAAACTGTGCTCTTGAGAGTCCCTTGGACTATAAGGAAATCAAACCAGTCAATGCTAAAAGAAATCAATGCTGAATACTCATTGGAAGGACTGATGCTGACACTGAAGCTCCAATACTTTGGCCATCAGATGCGAACAGCAGTCTCATTGGAAAAGACCCCAATGCTGGAAAAGATTGAGGGCAGGAGGAGAAGGGGGCAGCAGACGATGAGACAGTTAGATGGCATCATCAACTCAATGGACATGACTCTGAGCAAACTCAGCGAAGACAGGGAAGCTTGGCATGCTGTAGTCCATGGGGTCACAAATAGTCAGACATGACTAACTGACTAAAGAACAACAATTATAAAATAAGTGGTCATTTATTTTCCATGCTAACCCAGGAAAAAGTAAACTTAAAAATGTATGTTATATAATACTAACAGGCTCCAGTGATGCCTCATACAACTTGTGGCTAACCTAATAATCCTAAACAAACTTTATTAAAAATTTCAGTGTATCATTCACAACCACTGTTAATACTTATTTTCTTAAGAGAGCTCAAATAGCTTAAGAAATTGATTCTTTTCCCTAAAGGAAAAGAAAACTATGTTCATATGTATGTCTTCTGTTAACTAAAAAGAAGTCATAAGGAATCATATCTCAGATATACTTGTTCAATCTTAGTAAGTAGCTATTAGGTTGATTTTTCTGAAATAAAGTATGAATAAGATATAATATCTAAGTTGATATTACTAAAAGTAACAAGTATTTACCACAACACTGAGGAGGAAACAAGATACCCTGTTAGTCAAATTATAGTAATCCATCAAAACTATTAGTCAACACGTAATAAAAATAGTTAAGACTTATTTAGTACTATGTGTATAGACATCTGGACCTGTTTTACTTCTTTCTTTTCCATGATTCCATCCCCAGTGCTCCCTGCTTGACATCCTCTTCTCGTTAAGCTTCAGCCTGTCACCACCCCAGAGACCATCTGTGCTCATCTTCTCTTTCTCAACCATCCAGGATCATTTTCTATTACTGAGTCCAGCCTTCACAGCTGCTCCCCCACTATATTGCATGGGGTACCTTGTCAACTATAGTCATTGCCCTATACCTATTACTTGGCACAAAAAGGCAGCCAGTCAATATTTGTTAAATTTACTCAGTGCATAAAGGAACACATTCCTTACTTGCAGAAAGCTGTCTAGTTACCATCCCCTGTAACACCCACTTATAAGCCAAAGTATACCAACGGGGAAGGGAAGGTATTCAATAAATGTTATCTGTTAAATATGCATTCCATATTATCAGAAATATAAATCAGGATGTTATATTTTAATATAGACAGATATTGATGAAGCCAATTTAAGTACTTAAGGATATAAAATATATAACTAAAAACTACATACATTTCTTTAAAGATTTCTACTCAATTAAAAAACACCATTCAGTCTCTCCATAGAAATAATATATACATAATGATCTGAGATTTCTTGCAGAAAAATTCACTAAATTCTTCATCCAGAGATAGTCAAAGTTGTCAACACAACTATTACAGATTTAATATATCTTTTAAGCATTTAAAGGTCCATCTAGTCAAGGCTATGGTTTTTCCAGTGGTTATGTACGGATGTGAGGGTTGGACTGTGAAGAAAGCTGAGTACTGAAGAATTGATGCTTTTGAACTGTGGTGTTGGAGAAGACTCTTGAGAGTCCCTTGGACTGCAGGGAGATCCAAACAGTCCATTCTAAAAGAGATCAGTCCTGGGTGTTCATTGAAGGACTGATGCTAAAGCTGAAACTCCAATACTTTGGCCACCTCATGGGAAGAGTTGACTCACTGGAAAAGACCCTGATGCTGAGAGGGATTGGGGGCAGGAGGAGAAGGGGACGACAGAGGATGAGATGGCAGGATGGCATCACCGACTTGATGGACATGAGTTTGAGTAAACTCCGGGAGTTGGTGATAGACAGGAAGGCCTGGCGTGCTGCAATTCATGGGGTGGCAAAGAGTCAGCCATGACTGAGCGACTGAACCGAACTGAACTGAAGCATTTTCAATGAATTAAGACACTACTACTTAAAAAACTCTTACCGTGAATCCATTTAAAAAGTGTTAGAATGTTGATACCTTGATGGAAATAGTGATTACAAAAGTATGTATATTTGTCAAAGCTCAAACTGTATACTTAAAGCCTGTGCATTTTAGTTTGCATGAATTATACCTCATTAAAAGAGCATACTGGAAAATAAAATGCCACAGTAACCCCTTTTCCACTCTTCTCAAGCTTCCTTACTAGGAATATTCTATTACAGTGACACTTCTGCCTCCTCACTTGGCATCTGCCACCTCCATTATCCAGGAGAGGAATGGTTTATTTCACCAATAAGGTGAAAGAGAAGAACTAGGTATGCATAGCTCAGCCCCTTCTGGGCTCCTGATCTTTTAGTAGGAGCAAGAATGCTGTTTCTCCCTCTCTTTGGCTGTCCAGCTGCACCAGTAACAAGCTTATTAGTAAACATATCTAAGTCAGCCCTGAAGTATTAGCTGTTACTTTGAGACTAAGCAAATAAGACCTGTCCTTCACTCTGCTGCTAGGTCACTTCAGTCGTGTCTGACTCTGTGAGAACCCAGAGACAGCAGCCCACCAGGCTCCCCCATCCCTGGGTTTCTCCAGGCAAGGTCCTACATTCTAGACTTTATCAATTTTAGATCAGTTATTTTGAATTCCACCAGAGAATTCATCTGCTTATACTGCCAATGATTCTGAACTTGGGCAGGGATGCTGTGCTAATGTGCTTCAGTCATGTCCGACTCTTTGTAACTCCATGAACCACAGCCCACAAGACTCCTAAGTCCATGGGATTCTCTAGGAAAGAATACTTGTGTGGGCTGCCAACAGAGGGTATTATTTTTGGACTCCCTCAAACTATGACAGTACATCTCAGTAGTGAATCTTTACCATCCAAATGTTTTGTGCATACATCCATATTTCTGTATTTTACATTTTCTAATGATTTAAGATGGGCTTCTATGGCTCAGTCAGTAAAAAATCTGCCCTCAATGCAGAGGACCCTGTTTTGATCTCTGGGTCAGGAAGATCCCCTGGAGAAGGAAATGGCAATCCACTCCATTATTCTTGCCTGGAGAATCTCATGGACAAAGAAGTCTGGTGGGCTACAGTTCATGGGGTCACAAAGAGTTGGACATAATTTAGCAACTAAACCACCACCAACATTTAAGGCACTGTAACTGTTCTAACAGAAAACTTCTGGCTGGTGGGGAGGGCATATTCTAACAGAAAATTTCTAGCTCCTGGCTGGGGGGGAGGGCAGGGGCAGTAAGTAGAGCAGGCTAATTTTCCTGTGACGACCTAGTATTAAGCAGTGTTAACAACTAAAATGAATTTTTTTCTTAAAAGAATAATTTCTTATATGAGAGGATATGGTCTAGCTTATCTTATGAAAGAAAATATGACATCTTCAAAGAGTTAAAGGAAAACTGACTTTGGTCATTAATTCTGTGTCCCCTACTTCTTAACCACTCAACCACTCTTAAAACCACAATCTAATGAAGTTCTCTAAAATTAGTCTGGCAGAAGTCTTAAATGATATCTTGACAAATCCAATGGACTTTTCGTGACTCTCTTATTTAATATCCTTGCAACAAGACTCTTTCTCCTTCTCTTACTTCAAAACACCAGCGTCTCTGAACATTTGTTCTTGGTCGTCTTCTTCCCTACCTGCCCATTAATGTTAGTGTGACCTTGGTTTTGCCCAGAGTCCTCTTCTCTCTCTGGATAACAGATATGTTCACCAGAGAATTAGAATGGTATGCTGATCAGTAACAAAAACACCCAAATAATCCAATCAAAAGATGGGCAGGACATGTCTTAAACAGACATGTCTCCAAAAACATACAGATAGCCAACAGACTTTACAGACATATGAAAAGATGCTAAACAATGCTAATTATTAGAGAAGTGTAAATCAAATTACAATGGTTACCACATGATTCAGCAATCCCACTCAGCATATATATCCTTTTAAATTAGAGCCTTCATCTTTTCCAGATATACGCCTAGGAGTGGGATTCCTGGATCATGTGGTAATGACCTATATGGGAACAGAATCTAAAAAAGTATGGATATATATCTATATAATTATCTCTCTCTCTCTCTTATATATAAGAATGGAAAAAATATATATAGTCGCTAAGTCAGGTCTGACTCTTGCAACCCCATGGATGGTAGCCCCTCAGGCTCCTCTGTCCATGGGATTTCCCAGGTAAGAATACTGGAGTGAGGTGCCATTTCCTCCTCCAGGGGATCTTCCAACCCAAGGATCAAATCTGCATTTCCTGCATTGGCAGGTGGATTCTTTACCACTGAGCTATTGGGGAAGCCCACAATGGAATATTAATCAGCCATTAAAAAAAAATGTTCTGCCATTTCCAACAATGGATGGACCTAGAGATTATCATACTAAGTGAAATCAGACAAAGACAAATACTATGCGCTATCACTTATACGTGGAATCTAGAGGAAGACAAATATTATGCACTATCACTTATATGTGGAATCTAAAAATCAGTACAAGTGAACTTACTTACAGAAGAGAAACAGACTCACAGACATGGAAAACAAACACGGTTACCAAAGTGGCAGGGAGGTATAAGTTGGGAGTATGAAATTAACAGACTCACACTACGACATATAAACAAGGATTAACTGTATAGCATAAGGAACTATACTCAATATCTTGTAACAAACTATAATAAAAAATAGAAAAAGTATATAGATATATGCATATGTGTATAGCTTAATCACTTTTCTGTACACCTGAAACTAACACAATATAGTAAATCAACTATACTTCAAAAAAATTATTAAAAAAAAAATACATAAAATATTATGCTGCCTCTCTTTCTGTCCCTTTCTTTACCCAGCTGAACAGATAACTTCCCTTATCTATCCAGCTATGCACCTATCAATATAAAAAAATGCCACTTTTTAGGCCTTGTTATATTTGGATGAAATATGACTGTAACTTTTGTTAACCATGATCAGCAAGATAGCTCTCATTTCAGGTGTTTGCTCTTAGAAGCCCTTGTTAAAGGCATTAAGATATAAAGACATGACCGCAGCTATACTTCCTGATACAACCTTTAAAATAACCTCGTCCAGTCTTTTTTCTTCTAATCCTATATACCATTAGGCACCAAAGGCTTTATGCTCTAATTTCTCCTTTATTAGATAGAAAGTCAGTTTACTGGTCTTTATGTGTGTATTGCAATGTAAGTGTTTTAGTAAGACCGAAAATTTTATAGCTATCAGTTTTCTTTTTCTTAATATTTAACAAAAAAAAAGAAAAGAAAGGTGGGGCTATTGTTAAATAACTGGACTACATAAGTGCTTAAGATAATCACTATCAAAGAATATACTGTGCAAACTAGCTAGTCTCAAAATGAGATAGTGTCATATTAGGAAAGGAAGTCCTGAAATTATTCTTTCTTAAAGAGAAAAACAACCACTGTTTATTTCTAATATAATACTATAAAGTCAAGCAGTGTGCACTGTGCAACTTTTGCTTTACAGTCAACCTGAAGAGTGGGGTTGATGGTCAGAACAGTTGATGGCAGAAAAGACATACCATTAATTTTTAAGAAATTTGTATTTTCCAAGTATTATTCCCTAAATACCTGAATGCTGAAAGCACTATCTCATATGCAAGATATTGGTATTTAGTCACAAAACAGATACAAAGGGAATTATTTTAGTACTCAGAATTATTTAGCTTTTAGTATTATGTTCATTTTTTTTTCTGAATCTCATTAATCCAAAACTTTTTTTTTAATTGAAGTATAGTTAGAGATACCAAGGGAACATTTCATGCAAAGACGGGCTCAATAAAGGACAGAAATGGTATGGACCGAACAGAAGCAGAAGATATTAAGAAGAGGTGGCAAGAATACACAGAAGAACTGTACGACCCAGATAATCACGATGGTGAGATCACTCACCTAGAGCCAGACATCCTGGAATGTGAAGTCAAGTGGGCCTTAGAAAGCATCATTACAAACAAAGCTAGTGGAGGTGATGGAATTCCAGTTGAGCTATTTCAAATCCTGAAAGATGATGGTGTGAAAGTGCTGCACTCAATATGCCAGCAAATGTGGAAAACTCAGCAGTGGCCACAAGTCTGGAAAAGGTCAGTTTTCATCCAATCCCAAAGAAAGGCAATGCCAAAGAATGCTCAAACTATTGCATAACTGCACTCATCTCGCACACTAGTGATGTTCAAAATTCTCCAAGCCAGGCTTCAGCAATACATGAACAGTGAACTTCCAGATACTCAAGCTGGTTTTAGAAAAGGCAGAGGAACCAGAGGTCAAATTGCCAGCATCTGTAGGATCATTGAAAAAGCAAGAAAGTTCCAGGGAAACATCTATTTCTGCTTTATTGACTATGCCAAAGCCTTTGTGTGGATCACAATAAACTGTGGAAAATTCTGCAAGAGATGAGAATACCAGACCACCAGACCTGCCTCTTGAGAAACCTACAGGCAGGTCAGGAAGCAACAGTTAGAACTGGATATAGAACAACAGACTGGTTCCAAATAGGAAGAAGAATACGTCAAGGCTGTATATTGTCACCCTCTTATTTAACTTCTATGCAGAGAACATCATGATAAACGCTGGGCTGCAAGAAGCACAAGCTGGAATCAAGCTTGCCGGGAGAAATATCAATAACTTCAGATATGCAAATGATACCACCCTTATGGCAGAAAGTGAAGAGGAACTAAAGAGCACTTGATGAAAGTGAAAGAGGAGAGTGAAAAAGTTGGCTTAAAGCTCCACATTCAGAAAACGAAGATCATGGCATCTGGTCCCATCACTTCATGGCAAATAGATGGGCAAACAGTGGAAATACTAAAGAGCACTTGATGAAAGTGAAAGAGGAGAGTGAAAAAGTTGGCTTAAAGCTCCACATTCAGAAAACGAAGATCATGGCATCTGGTCCCATCACTTCATGGCAAATAGATGGGCAAACAGTGGAAACTGTCAGACTTTATTTTAGGAGGCTCCAAAATCACTGCAGATGGTGATTGCAGCCATAAAATTAAAAGACGCTTACTCCTTGGAAGAAAAGATATGACCAATCTAGACAGCATATTCAAAAGCAGAGACATTATTTGCCAACAAAGTCTAGTCAAGGCTACGGTTTTTCCTAGGGTCATGTATGGATGTGAGAGTTGGACTGTGAAGAAGGCTGAGCACCGAACTGATGCTTTTGAACTGTGGTGTTGGAGAAGACTCTTGAGAGTTCCTTGGAATGCAAGGAGATCCAACCAGTCCATTCTAAAGGAGATCAATCCTGGGTGTTCTTTGGAAGGAATGATGCTAAAGCTGAAACTCCAACACTTTGGCCATTTCAAGCAAAGAGCTGACTCATTGGAAAATAGTCTGATGCTGGGAAGGATTGGGGGCAGGAGGAGAAGGGGATGACAGAAGATGAGATGGCTGGATGGCATCACCAACTCGATGGACGTGAGTCTGAGTGAACTCCGGGAGACGGTGATGGATAGGGAGGCCTGGCATGCTGTGATTCATGGGGTCGCAAAGAGTCGGACATGACTGAGCGACTGAACTAAACTGAATAGTTGATTTACAATGTTTCAGGTATACAATACAGTGATTCGGAGATATGTATATATATATATGATCAACAGTGTGTGTATGTACACATATACACAGTGTTTTTCAGATTCTTTTCCATTATAGGTTATTACAAGATATTGAATAAGTTCCCTGTCCTATACAGTAAGTTTTAATATTTTATATATAGTAGTGTGCATCTGTTAATCCCAAATCCCTGATTTATTCTTCCTCCTCTTTCCCCTTTAGTATATGCAAGCTTGTTTTCTGTGTGTTTGAGTCTATTTCTGTCTTGTAAATAAGTTCCTTGGCAATGTCAGGTAGTCAGTAAAGAAAAAGGAGTCCAGGATGGTAGAATCATGCAGAGGGTAAACACACATGCACGCACACGCACACACACACCATGAAAAGGGAAGTGGAGGACCAGAGTGAGAACCACAGCCAAGAAAACACCACCTCTTCCCTGACTGCTGCTGGGCATAACCTATCAGGCCAACACTGGTACCATCCCCTATTTTGCATTGGGCATAACCAATCCTACTCCAGGCAGAGGAAAACAGAAGGTACAAAAAGAGAAGCCAAGAAGGCTCCATATGCTTCTTTAGGGATCTGCCTGCTCCTCTGTCTCAGAAGTCTGCTGCCTGCTTGAGCTGTAACTAGTTTGTCGTTAAGAATACTACCTGCTTAATAAAACCTTGTCTGTTTGAGCCATAAGTTCTCCAGTCATTCTAAATCTTTGTTATGAGCAGACAAGAAACCAAACTGACAGTATCACTTTTTCATATTCCAAATGTAAATCCTGAATTTCTTTGTGCTATTCACAGTAGCATAGTTTTAAGAGTTTATCTTCTATACAGAGGTTATCTAGAAATAATACCTTTAGCTTCAAGGTCACTGGATGTAAATAAAAATATAGTGTATATTTTTAAATGTTGATTCTATCATCTTACTATATAGTAGTGGATGGATGGACAGACTGATTGACAGATAGGTATTTATCTTTTTGGACTACTGATAAC
>SJYC01049325.1:0-14625 GCA_006408675.1 Madoqua kirkii
CATTGATATCTATGTACAACTAAAAGTATAAAAGCTTTTCCTGGAAAATAAAGGATGGACCAGTTTCTCTGGCCAGTTCCTGGAAAGACTGGTTCCCCCGTGTCTTCTTTTCTTTCTTACTGTTTTCTGGCTGATTCCCATCTCGAGCATAGAGGCTAGCCATGTCTACTTATTTGCCCGGGCTTCTAAGACCCACATGAGAGGGAGCCCAAGGCGGGGCACCCTCCGCTATTCAAGCAGGCGCCTGTGGCCCTACGTAGACGGTTCAAGTCCCTTGTCTCGGGGCTTTATTGGCTTTCTACGTAAACAAAGGAATACAGGCTCTTTCTCTCCTCTATTCTCTTAACTGCAAACTCTTTTCCTATCTCTCTCTAAATCTATATATCTCTCTTGCCACGCTGTCCCCTCTTCAAATTACCCTGGATCCAACTGGGGCTGGTCTCCGGTAGATTGTAAAAAAATTTCCTTATTCCAAGAGATCTGCTTTTAGCTTACTTTTCAGGTGACAAACCTAGAGATGCCATCTGCCTCCCTAGGGAGGCTTTGTTTCATTCAAGAGCAAAGATAAGGGGTATGGATAAATGTGTTCCTTGAATAACAGATATGCCAGCAACTCAATATCTCAGTGTCATAATTTTAGGATTCCTCTCTTAAAATTCCTCTCCACTACATATGCACAATAACCAAAACTAAAATGTTCTGTAAGTAATAAATTCGTTCTACAATCTACAGACCTTGTTTTCCTTTCAGAATACCTATACATACATATAAATTTAACATTATGTGGTTTTTCTTCTCATTGGACCTAGACTGATACAAATATATACATAGTGGGCTTAGAAAAATGAGGAGTTATGTGGCAAACAAGTGTATTAGTTCTTTCAGTCAACAATATCTTAATCAGATCATGAATATTATGTATTGGTGAATAAAGGTTAGAAAGATAATCTCAAACTTCTATTCATTCAACAATGTAAACTAAGCACCTATCAAGCACCAAATACTATACTAAGACAGAAAGTGAACACAACACTGTCTGAACAATATAGAAAACATTTTTTTCTAATTTCTTTTTTGTGGGAATTACCTTCACATGTCCAATTTATTCCTAGAAGCAGTCAATGTTAACATGTTCTTATGAGTCCTTCCAGAAGCACTCTATGCGTATCTATACAATTATTTATATTTAGAAACACATTCACACAGAAACTTTAAAGCATCATCAGGACTTCCCTGGTGGTCCAGTGGTTAAGAATCCACCTGCCAATGCAGAGGATACAGGTTTGATCCCCGATCTGGGAAGATTTTACATGTCGCGGAGCAACCAAACCTGTGCGCCACAAATACTGAAGTCCACACACCCGCAGCCTGAGCTCTCCAACAAGAGAAGCCACTGCAATGAGAAGCCTGGGCACCACAACAAAGAGTAGCCCCCGCTCGCCACAGCTAGAGCAAGACCCGTGCAGCAGCCAGGGCAACCAGCAATAAATATCAAATAAACATTCTTGTTTTTTAAATTAAAGCATAATCAACTCAAAAGTTACCACAGGACTAATCACCTTTCTTACAGTAATGGTCTTAATAAAGTAGCCATTGATTACTATTAGAATCATTATAGTATTATTTTAGAAAACCTGATAACTACTATACATCTGAAATTCCTTGGTAATCATTTGACAAAGTATTATTTCATGTAGTGGTAAAAAACTTAGAAAACCCACTGTGTTCCAAAAGTGATAGGAAAGATACAGATTCAAAATAATTTCATCAAATATACTATTATAAGCTTACTATTATAAGATTAATATTAACATCAAGAATAATTAAATTTTCTTTTGGAGAGAGGAGTACAAATATTCCTTTGTTCCTATGAGGTTTTATTAGGCTATTAAGTTTTGAAAAAATATGCATTTTCAGTGGTAACTATCCTGATTATTAAAAAAGAGTAATTAATGATTGACATTTTTTATTAGCCAAACAGGTAACATTTATGAAAAAGCTATAGTAAAACCTGTAATATTGTTTAACCACGCATATGTCTTTTCTGATAGCAGAGACAGTCAACAGATAATTTTTCAAGGGAATTAACGTCACAAAGAAAAATACACCATAGGGAAATGTTACTTAACAGAAAAAATTCTGTTACTCTATCTTCATTTGAAATAAAAGAAAAAAAAATCAGCAAACATTTATTCAGCAGGTAGTTCCCACTTTGATGAGTTTTAACAGCAATCTGTTTCTTACTGAAACAATGCATAATCTTTCAACTTTATAACTGTTCCAATTATTACTGTTACATAACAAACCATCCCAAACTTACTGGCATAAAACAAAAGCCAATTTACTGTGCTCAGAGATTCCATGAACCAGAAACTCACAAAGGGCACAGTGAGGATGGCTTGTGTTGTTTCCACAAGGTCTGGGGTCTCAGTGCAGTCTCAAAGGCTAGGAATGTCTCTGGGAATGACTCAATGCTGAGGCTAATATCAGTTCATTCAAACACGTATCTGGTGATCAGCCTGGAAAGACATGAATATTAGGATTGCTGACCAGGGATCTGACACTTGAGGCCTTCCCACAGGGCCTAGCTTTCTTACAGCATGGCATCAGTAGGGTCTCAGACTTCCAGGGCTGCAAGCAGGCCAGTGTCCCAACAAACAAGGGAGAAGCAGCACTGCCTTTCACTCCTGAGCCTACTATCACTATTCACCCTACTTATTTAACTTATATACAGAGCTCATCGTGAGAAATGCCGGGCTAGATGAACCACAAGCTGGAATCAAGACTGCCAGAAGAAATATCAATCACCTCAGATACACATATGACACCACCCTTATGGCAGAAAGCAAAGAAGAACTAAAGAGCCCCTTGATGAAAGCAAAAGAGAAGAGTGAAAAAGCTGGCTTAAAACTCAACACTTAGAAAATGAAGATCATGACATCTATTCTCATCAATTCATGGCAAATAGATGAGGAAATAATTGGCAACAGTGACAGACTTTATTTTCTTGGGCTTCAAAATCACTGCAGACAGTGACTGCAGCCATGAAATTAAAAGACGCTTGCTCCTTCGAAGAAAAGCTGTGACCAACTTAGACAGTGTATTAAAAAGCAGAGACGTTACTTTGCCAACAAAGGCCCATCTAGTAAAGCTATGGTTTTTCCAGAAGTCATGTATGAATGTGAGAGTTGGACTATAAAGAAAGCTGAGCACCGAAGAATTGATGCTTTTGAACTGTGGTGTTGGAGAAGACTCGTGAGAGAGTCTTTTGGACTGCTAGAAGATCCAACCAGGCAATCCTCAAGGAAATCAGTCCTGACTATTCACTGGAAGGACCGATGCTGAAGCTCCAATACTTTGGTCGCCTGAACTGACCCATTGGAAAAGACCCTGATGCTGGGAGACTGAAAGCAGGAGAAGGGGATGACAGATGATGAGATGGTTGGATGGCATCACCGACTTGACGGACATGAGTTTGAGCAAGCTCTGGGAGGTGGTGATGGACAGGGAAGCCTGACCTGCTGCAGTCTATGGGGTCAAAAAGAGTCTGACACGACTGAGCAACTGAACTGAACTGAACCTAGGAAATCAGAGCATCACCTCTGCTGCCTTCTATTGGTTACAAGTGAGCTACAAGCATGCTCCTATCCAACAGGAAGAGAACTCCCAAACTCTCAATGGAGAGTGACAACTTTTAGAAGACTACCTGGGGCCAGATGTTCTTGTGGCCAGGTTTGGAAAATATAATCTGTATAGTAATTTAATATTAAAAAGGTAACTTGGTTAATATAATACAACAAACAGCATTACAACCTTGGGTTGGTTTTAGCTCTGAATACAAGATAAAATTCCCTAAAAACGACTATTTTCAGCTTTGGAGACAAATTAAAATTTATAAGATTGTTATTTTATATAATATTTGCAACTACCTTGAGAAATAGGTGTTGTTATTATTACCTATATTTTTAACAGATGAGAAAGCTGAATTTGAAATCTGAACAAGTTTCCCAGAAAGTTAAATATCAAAGCTGAGATAAATCCAGACATGTGTGTCTTCAAAGTCCAGGCTCTTTCTCACTGACTAAGCAATTTGCACAGTGCCACGTTAAGTGCACCAGAGCTGTACAAAGCAAGGACTACCTGTATCTTGCTTTATATAGATGTAAGTTCTTCAATAATAGATTTATAATCCAACCAAGTTAGATGATTATACTAGTTAACAATTGTATGTATCATTATGTGATTTAAAAAAATCACAATGAAATTTATCAGGGAGTAGTCTCTGCTATAATATTAATATCTCAAGGGTAGTACAATGCTGTTTAGTACAAGTAAGTGTTTAGCTGAATAAGTACATAAATTTTAAGGAAAACTTTTCATGATCATTTTGAGTAGTCAGCTCTTGTATATTCCAGAAAAGCAGTACTATGGCTGGAAAGGTAAATATAATCTATCCTCTCATTTAAACTCATGGTGGGGGGGGTTGGTGTTTTCTCTTTTTCTACTTATTGTTTCTATTACTCATTATTTTATATTATTCTTTATCTACTAGTTAGAGGTTAAGCTTTCTACAAGACAAAAAAATGGGACTATTTACATTACTTATTTTGTCACTTTCTGTAATGCCTAATATGGTGATCTTGTGTTTCTGATTTGACTTATGGTAATTTGTACAAACCATAAAAAAATCAGAAATATGACCCAGTGGACAGCTATATTTTCTGGGAGCTTAACACTTTTCTCCCCAAAAATGTGTTCTGGCAACTGAAAGGAATTTAAGTTAATCAGCTCATATAAATTTTGTCTTTATTCTAATTGATTTTATTTTTGAAGTCAATTTTATCTTATAACTTCAAAGATAAACGAACATTTATATTTCTGTGAGGCATAAGTATATCATAAATTCTACTTCCTTACAATATTCAGTTTCATTTTTCATAATGGAGTTCCTAAATCCCCTGGAGAAGTAAATGGCAACCCACTCTAGTATTCTTGCATTAAGTTAATCAGTTCATATAAATTTTGTCTTTATTCTAATTGATTTTATTTTTGAAGTCAATTTTATCTTATAACTTCAAAGATAAACGAACATTTACATTTCTGTGAGGCATAAGTATATCATAAATTCTACTTCCTTACAATATTCAGTTTCATTTTTCATAATGGAGTTCCTAAATCCCCTGGAGAAGTAAATGGCAACCCACTCTAGTATTCTTGCCTGGGAAATCCCATGTACAGAGCATCTTGGTGGGCTACAGTCCATGGGGTCCCAAAGAGTCAGATATCATTAAGTGACAAACAAGGAATCTTCAAAGTGGAATATTCTTCAGAAGAGTTAAAGAAAATTATTTTTACAACCTGACAAATTGCTTGTTAAAAAGAATCTTAGATGATGTGAGCTTCTCACAGTTTTGAAAACAAAAAAAAAGGTACAATGATAGCTGGTTACTTTTTTCTGACTATAAAAAATAAAACTCCTTAAATAAATTCAAGGAACTTATTAGTTATCTGAAATTATTCTATATAATCATTTTTATATAATGAAAAAATAATTTTAAAAATTATTTTTAAAATAATTTAAAATAATGAGTTTATGAAAGTTGTTTATTAATCTTATATAATTTTTATATGTTAGAAAATATTGATATATATAAAGAAAATAATATTCTCAGAAAACAATTTGGCAGTCTTATTGCACTTTGATGACTTTTTAAAATGTCATGAAATTATTTTCCCCTAAAAAGTGTATTTTATACTTAAGGGCAAATAAAAAAAGGAAAAATAAAACACATCTTTTCGGGGGGACTAGTAGGTCTTCCAAACAGGAAAAGGAGTATGTCAAGGCTGTATATTGTCACCCTGCTTATTTAACTTCTATGCACAGTACATCATGAGAAATGCTGGGCTGGAAGAAGCACAAGCTGGAATCAAGATTGCTGGGAGAAATAGCAATCACCTCAGATATACAGATGACACCACTCTTGTGGCAGAAAGTGAAGAGGAACTAAAAAGCCTCTTGATGAAAGTCAAAGAGGAGAGTGAAAAAGTTGGCTTAAAGCTCAACATTCAGAAAACGAAGATCATGGCATCTGTTTCCATCACTTCATGGCAAATAGATGGGGAAACAGTGGAAACAGTGTCAGACTTTATTTTGGGGGCTCCAAAATCACTGCAGATGGTGACTGCAGCCATGAAATTAGAAGAGGCTTACTCCTTGGAAGGAAAGTTATGACCAACCTAGATAGCATATTCAAAAGCAAAGACATTACTTTGCCAACAAAAGTCCATCTAGTAAAGGCTATAGTTTTTCCAGTGGTCATATATGGATGTGAGAGTTGGACTGTGAAGAAAGCTGAGCACCAAAGAATTGATGCTTTTGAACTGTGGTGTTGGAGAAGACTCTTGGGAGTCCCTTGGACTGCAAGGAGATCCAACTGGTTCATTCTGAAGGAGATCAGTCCTGGGTGTTCATTGGAAGGTCTGATGGTAAAGCTGAAACTCCAGTACTTTGGCCACCTCATGCAAAGAGTTGACTCATTGGAAAAGACTGTGATGCTGGGAGGGATAGGGGGCAGGAGGAGAAGGGGACAACAGAGGATGATTTGGCTGGATGGCATCACCGACTCGATGGATGTGAATTTGAGTGAACTCTGGGAGTTGGTGATGGACAGGGAGGCCTAGCGTGCTGCAATTCATGGGGTCGCAAAGAGTGGGACACGACTGAGAGACTGAACTAAACAGGTCTTTATTAGGTAACTGAGCTAAGTTTTCCATATGATAATTTATATTAGTCCCCTATGAAACAGGCATACCCTTTCTATTTTTACTGAAGTCTATTATGTGATTCCCCTTCAATAATACTGATAATATTTTAAGGATATATAGGAGATGGGGGGGCCTTCCAAGTGGCACAGTGGTAAAGAATCTGCCTGCCAATGAAGGAGATGCAGGTTAGATTCCTGGGTCAAGAAGACTCCCTGGGGTAGGAAATGGCAACCCACTACAGTATTCTTGACTGGAGGACAAAGGAGCCTGGTGGGCTACAGTCCACAGGGTCACAAAAAGTTGGACACTGACTGACTGCACATGCAAGAAAGAAGATTTAAAGAGATTAACCAACTTGCCAAAGGCTATGTTGCTGTTTAGTCCCTAAGTCATGTCTGACTCTTTGCGACCCCATCGACTGCAGCCCACTAGGCTCCTTTGTCCATGGGATAAAGTCATACCCTGCGTAAAGGACAATTCTTGCCCAGGCAAGAATACTGGAGTGGGTAGCCATTTCCTTCTCCAGGGGATGTTCCCCACCCAGGAATTGAACCCACATCTCCTACATTGGCAGGTGGATTCTTTACTACTGAGCCACCAGGAAAGCCTGCCAAAGGCAAAACGAATCAACTTCTGGAAGACCAGAGATTCTAGCCTCTCTTCGATTTCTTACATTATTTGATCAACTGAAAACTCAGTTTAATCATTCCTGATGACCATACATATCACAGATAGTTAATTTTGCTCTTGACAAGTGGCATGATCTAATTTTCACACAATTTGTTGTTTTTAAAATAAATGTATTAATTTTGAAAAAGTAATAAGTTCAATTTTGTCACAGGTTTGAATACAATTAACTCTTTAGTAGTTCAATAGCTATAATAGAATTTTCAGACACTGCAAATTTAGATCTGTAGAATTTAAGATAATGGTAAGTAATGAACTGGGGACCTCATACCCTGCCTAAAAGACAATTATCACTGACTGTCACCAATTGAAATTGTTTTTAAAATAAATGTATTAATTTTGAAAAAGTAATAAGTTCAATTTTGTCACAGGTTTGAATACAATTAACTCTTTAGTAGTTCAATAGCTATAATAGAATTTTCAGACACTGCAAATTTAGATCTGTAGAATTTAAGATAATGGTAAGTAATGAACTGGGGACCTCATACCCTGCCTAAAAGACAATTATCACTGACTGTCACCAATTGAAATACAGTAGGTTCAAGGATCTGAAATGTTTAGTTTTTCAAGATAAGCTGAAGCAAAAAAAAAAAAAACAAAAAACAAAACCCAACAACAGAAAAGATAAGCAGAACCAGATCTTTATCAGAGATTTCCTGAATATTTAAATGTTAACAAGTAATTCCAATTTCTAAGACTTTGCTAAAAAAAAAAATCCATCTGCAAGAGTATGTTTGGCCCAAGGACTGCTGGTTTGCAAGCTCTATTAGAGACATGTCTATCATCACTATAGGATAATGTTTTAAATTAGGAGGAGACTTGAATCTGCAGGGATTCTGTAACATGAACAAACAAGTATTTATTAAATGCCAATAATATAAAACATTGAGCAACTAAAATTATATTACTAGATGTGTTACAGTTCAAGAAGTGAGAGGTATCCAGAGAAATAAGAGGCCAGTATGAGAGGTCAGCAGTACTTTACAAAGAGAAAAAGTTATTCTAGGAGGAAGAGTAACAGAACAATGGTGTCTTGGTGGCGTCTCTGATGAAGAATATTTAGAGGACTGTAAGATTATTAAAGGAAGATGTATTTCAGACTAGTGAGAAATACAAGAGAGTCAGCAGATTTCCATGGATCCTGAAAGCTAAGCAAAGTTAAGACGATACAATAGACAGCTGAAGCAACATTAGATCTTCAGCAGGAAGGTCATATGATCGATGCAGTGTCTTAAAGACTGATTATAGTATGTAGAAAAGATTGGAGAGCCCCAGAGTGGTAACAGAGAGGCCAACTAAGAAATGGTCTCAGCAGCACAGGAATGAGATGAGGGGCCTGGACTTTGGCAGTAGGAATGAGTGAAGTGTTCTCCCCTCAACCTATTTACCTGAATGAATCCTCATTACTAGCTTGTTCATGTGTGTGTGTTATGAGCACACTTTTATTATTTTCATTAAATTGGAGCTGGCCCAGTATAATGAACAGAACACTAGGATAGGAGCTAGGAAATCAAGATTCTAGATCTGACACTGCACCTAACTACATGGGTGAAGCTAGGTAAGTCTCTTAGCCTCATTAAACCTCAGTTCTATAATCTGGGTAGAAAAGGACAGAACCAGATACATGTCATTGTTTGAAACTCTGGATCCTACAACTCTGAAAAGCAACAATCTGAAGTATTCAGGTAAGAATGTAATTTCAGGTTTCTTTTGAAAGTCCAAGTGCTGGATTCCTTGATTCCACTTCTGTACATGGCAAAACTGGCGGGAGTGGAGCAGTGAATTCCTCTTTTAAGTTGGGCACATACTCTCTAGTCTGCCACAGTGCCATCACTTCCTCAAGTGAGGCCCACTGTTACCTGCTTTCACTGCTGCTTTTCTTATGGTAGAGAAACATTTTTCTCTACTTTTTCTCAACACTTTTCTCTACATTTTCTAAACCTTGTCTTTTACCAGGGATGAGAAAATGTAAGAAAAGAGGTATTTTTTCCAAGAAAAATAAAAGCATACATTTTTATGAAAATAAATATTGCTTTAGATTTAACAGGCAAAAATGCTTATCTGCATGAAAAGATTACCATTTAACCCTCTTTAATCAGTTTCATTTAGTTTGGAAACCCTGTTACATATGTTGGAAAGCTATTGAAAAAATATCAAAGGAGTGAAATAATTAGATTCACATTTTAGAAAGAGTACTTTAGAAGCATGCAAAAACTTAATAGGGGCATGACTGAAAGAACATCTGTTAGAGCACTAAAGTGGTCTGCAGAGGTGAAATGACAAGTTTACAGTGGAGAAAGGAGGGACTGATTCAAGGAGATTGAATTATTAGAATTGGGGGAACCCAACAAGTATTGGAAGTAGAATGATGCTAGATTTTAGGGATGGTTCACTAGACAAATGGTGATACCATCCAGTGTACAGAATTCGCAAGGATGAGGAAGTCTCGGGGAAAGGTGAGGTGGTATAGCATTACTCCACAGTAGAAGCTGGCCAACTATAGCTCACTGCCTGTTTTTATACAACCCACAAGTGAAATGGTTTTCACATCTGTAAATGGTTGGAAAAAGTCAAAAGAAGAACGTATTTCATAAAGAGCAAATTACACGAAATTCACATTTCAGGGTCCACAAATAGCTTCCCTAGGACACAATTCATTCCTTTAATGAGATGGCTGGATGGGCATCACTGACTCGATGGACACAAGTCTGAGTGAACTCCGGGAGTTGGTGATGGACAGGGAGGCCTGGTGTGCTACAATTCATGGGGTCGCAAAGAGTTGGACATGACTGAGCGACTGAACTGAACTGAACTCATACCTGGGTTCACTTCACTATGACAGAGATGAGTAGTTGAGACAGCAACCGTATGTGGTATTCTCATCACTGAACCCTGTTTCTTGAGGTACTACAAACTGCAGCGACACAGTTATGATTGCTCAGTATTTCAAGCACCACGTGTAATGGCATACCACAACGTTTCATTTTGACCATCACATCGGAGGGTCTCACAGGTGGCTCAGTGGTGAAGAATCCACCTGCCAATACAGGACACTCAGGTTTGATCCCGGGGTTGGAAAGATCCCCTGGAGAAGGAAATGGCAACCCACTCCTGTATTCTTTTGGGGAAATCCCATGGAGAGGAGCCTGATGGACTATAGTCCATGGGGTCTCAAAACTCAACAACAACAACCACATCAAAACAAAAAGAGAAAACTATATTTCAAATATCATGCTTTTAATGTTTTAAGGGGCACATGGATTATTCTGCTACTGAATTAGATGGCAAACCACTGTATCACAGTGACACTAATGCTACACTAGAAAAATTTAACACATATCTATATAACCAGACTAGGTATCCATCACATTCATAATTCATAGGAAAGTAATCAGAGGAATTAGAAAATATAAATCAAAGTACTTCATTGTACCAGAGTTTCTTCACAAAAAAAAAAAGTGAAAATGAATTTGCAAACAAAGTTAAGTTTCTGAGTGGTGCACCTGTTGGTTAAACAGAGAAAGCTATTTACCCATGGTATGTTAATTAAACTGCATTATGACTACAGCAACCAAAGAAACATTTGCGGGGCTGGGGGGAGGGGGGGCCAGGGAACACATTTAAGAATAGTCTTTCTGTAAGACAGCTATGGTAAGAGCACTGGGAGCAATATTCAATTCAATTATCAATATTCAATTAGAAGACAAGGCAAATAATTTTGAAAGGTCTTCTTTGGTTCTTGATAAATTAAGAGCTAATTGAGATACTGCATAGTGTTCTTATTTTCGAAAAGGCAGTGATGAACATGAAGTGACTTAAGGAATGGCCCTCTGTAAAGACTGCATACAACAACAGGCAAAAATATTTTTAAAACTGAGACAACATTAACTCAGTATGACCTAAAGTGGAAGCTACTAAGACATGTACAACTGATGGTGGTAAAAATATATGAGGAACAGTAAAAGGCTTAGTAAAATAAATTCACAAAGTTTGTAAAAATACTGTATATAAAGCCTATGTTTCTTTATTATATTATTCATCAGCAGTTATTTTATGGGAAAACATTTTAAAATAACATGTATTATTGAACTAGTAGTATAAACTTCATTCACTCTTACAGATTTAACCACTGTCAGTTGTTTCTACTCTGATAAAAAATAGAAGCTGAATATCCTAATTTGCCTTATCACACAACAGCTTGCGGGCTTAGCAGTGTATGGTTTTATTGTGAGGTTGTTTTTTTTTTTCCCAAGCTCACCAGTGAGACTGAAATTTCTGAACGAAAAGGAAAGCCTTCAACTATTATTAAACAATGAATACCTTTGGAAATTATATTTTGCTGCAGATTGATAACGTTTCCTTGAATTTGACCTGAAAGTCTAGGCAAAATAGTACTTATATGCAAAACATACTACGTTAAGTCCTTTTGACAACATTTTTCAAATCACAAATAACCATCAATCTGCTTTATATATTTCTTGTGCTGTCAAAATTAAAAACTAGATCTCAGTGCATATACAAAGTTGTAACAGATATATTATGCGAGTTCAAACTATGGTTCCAGTAGTGTTTTTCAGACTTCACTGCAAGTGCAAGGGAAAACCCAAAACCCATTTAACTATGAATCGAGGAGCCTCTAACTCTCGACTGGTTAATCTGCAATGTAAACAGCATACTAAATAGCAAATATTAAGGAGAATCTAAAAGAATTCTATAAATGCCTTCCATACAATTAATATGATCACTAAGGTCATATGCCCATGACTGACAGCAGCATTTGGTGTCACGTATCTGTGTGAACACATTTCCAAGACAAAATCAGTTAGATGCCTTTACAGACCTGCATTAACAAATGAACAACTGCAACCAGATTTGATGATAGGGTGGCTGTGAATCCCAATCAAATAAAATTGTTATCTCAAAAAGAATATTTTCTTTCGGAGATCTGTATTACAACAAATCATGTTTAATTCATGGTATAGTCTGAACGCAGTCAATAATGAGTTTGTGGTTGTTTTCTCTCATATGTATTTTCACTCTTATCCATGTATTAATAATATCTTTGATTTTGCCTCATGGCCTGCGAAGTCTAAAATACTTACCATCTGGCTCTTAATGTAAAAAGTTTGCAGACCTCTGCTCTATGGAGATGCTATTCAAAGTGCAGCAGCATCTGGGAAATGTCTTGACAAGGCAAATTCTTGGCCCACTCCACATCTACTGAATCAGAATTTCTGAGGGTGAGCCCAGTAATTTTTTTCTTTTTTAACAAACGTAAGAATCTCTCTTAAAGATTTTAGAGACTTGGTTCTGTCCTCTTGGATAAATTATTTAATTATTTGAGTCAGTAAAATGGGAACAGTGTCACCCACTTCATAGAACTATTGAAGAGATTAAAACTAACTTTATAAATATGAGGAAAAAAACAAGGTTTAACATGGTAACTGACACTAGTAATTCTTAATAAATGGCAATAAATTAGAGAAGACCCTAAAGTTGGGAAAGATTGAAGGCAGGAGGAAAAGGAGATGACAAAGGATGAGATGGTTGGATGGCATCACCAACTCAATGGATGGGAGTTTGAGCAAGCTCCAGGAGATGGTGAAGGACGGGGAAACCTGGAGTGCAGCAATCCATGGAGTCACAAAGAGTTGGACACGACTGAGAGACTGAACAACAAGAATAAATGATAATTATTAATTCAAAGGTGTACGGAGGGCCTCCACACACCAGCCCATTACACGTGATAATTAAATTTTTAGGAATTTTGTGAGACACTTATTTAAACTTCATAAACTTAAAACTAAGTAAGTTACACTAAATCAAAGTTACTAACACTCAAAACTCATCACTACTTAATTACCTTACCATATTTTATCATCTGTGCTCATGTAGCTATTATGTCTAGATGGTAGATATATTGTTGTGCTGAATCTCATTTCTTCCCAACTATGCATATTCATAGGAAATCAAGCACCACAAATCAGAGCTTTTTTGGAGAAAGGCTTCTCATGAAACATTAATCAACACATTTCTGCTTATCATTATTAAAAATTACATAATGAATTCAGTTTTGAACTCAATGAGTCTGAATTAACTATGCACATAGGATGTCTAAAAATCTGTTAGTTAAAAAGATGTATTTTTAGGCACCAACAGCATATAGATAGTAGCTGAAGCCATATACATGAACAAAAGTGAGCAAAGGAGCATTTACAGAAGGGATCAGATATTGAATGATATGGAAAAAATGAATTACACGAACAATAAGTCAGAAAGACTTTGGAATTTATAAGTATAGCCAATTATGGCTAGCAGCTCAATTTAACTATTACAATTTATCACTATCCGAACTCTCAGCTTTAACTCCTGGAATGCTTCTACCAACAAAAGCTGTACAAATAGATGCACTGAATTACATTACTCTGCCACTTGAATTTAGCATCTATACCTTAGCCAGCATGGGTAATGGTATTTTAAGTCACCTATTTAGACAAAGCTAACAAGTTGGTTTATACTCTGAAATTTCTACCTCAAGTAGACACTGCCCCTTGAATGATAAAGAAAAAACAAAATTATACCGGGATGATAACACAGTTTAAATATCAATGATACTGAGCATATTTGAAAGTTTAGTTTCAAAGAATCACAGAATTTTAGAGCCAAAATAGACTTTATACTCTGGTATCTTAATTTTTTTGTTCTTCTCTCCATAAGAGAGCAATTTGTCAAGTTAAATGTCTAGGAAAGCATTTTAAATTAAGTTTTTTCCTTATCAGTTATCTAAACATCTGATATCTGAAATTAACACAGAGTTGACAAAGGAGTGGATCTTCCTTCTCCATTCCTTCTGATGTTCATGACTGGATATTAAAAATTTACATAATTCTTTATGGCTGGTACCACCAATAATGCCAGAATCACCTGATTCAATTCAGCTGATCTGGAGTCTCCAGAGAGAGCACTAGTATTTCTTTGAAGGTACCCAGAGGCTTGAATTGGAGAAGGCAATGGCAACCCACTCCAGTACTCCTGCCTGGAAAATCCCAGGGACAGAGGAGCTTAGTAGGCTGAGTCCATGGGGTCGCTAGGAGTTGGACACAACTGAGCGACTTCACTTTCACTTTTCATTTTCATGCACTGGAGAAGGAAATGGCAACCCACACCAGTGTT
>SJYC01049326.1:0-36739 GCA_006408675.1 Madoqua kirkii
CGTAAGAATCTCTCTTAAAGATTTTAAAGACTTGGTTCTGTCCTCTTGGATAAATTATTTAATTATTTGAGTCAGTAAAATGGGAACAGTGTCACCCACTTCATAGAACTATTGAAGAGATTAAAACTAACTTTATAAATATGAGGAAAAAAACAAGGTTTAACATGGTAACTGACACTAGTAATTCTTAATAAATGGCAATAAATTAGAGAAGACCCTAAAGTTGGGAAAGATTGAAGGCAGGAGGAAAAGGAGATGACAAAGGATGAGATGGTTGGATGGCATCACCAACTCAATGGATGGGAGTTTGAGCAAGCTCCAGGAGATGGTGAAGGACGGGGAAACCTGGAGTGCAGCAATCCATGGAGTCACAAAGAGTTGGACACGACTGAGAGACTGAACAACAAGAATAAATGATAATTATTAATTCAAAGGTGTACGGAGGGCCTCCACACACCAGCCCATTACACGTGATAATTAAATTTTTAGGAATTTTGTGAGACACTTATTTAAACTTCATAAACTTAAAACTAAGTAAGTTACACTAAATCAAAGTTACTAACACTCAAAACTCATCACTACTTAATTACCTTACCATATTTTATCATCTGTGCTCATGTAGCTATTATGTCTAGATGGTAGATATATTGTTGTGCTGAATCTCATTTCTTCCCAACTATGCATATTCACAGGAAATCAAGCACCACAAATCAGAGCTTTTTTGGAGAAAGGCTTCTCATGAAACATTAATCAACACATTTCTGCTTATCATTATTAAAAATTACATAATGAATTCAGTTTTGAACTCAATGAGTCTGAATTAACTATGCACATAGGGATGTCTAAAAATCTGTTAGTTAAAAAGATGTATTTTTAGGCACCAACAGCATATAGATAGTAGCTGAAGCCATATACATGAACAAAAGTGAGCAAAGGAGCATTTACAGAAGGGATCAGATATTGAATGATATGGAAAAAATGAATTACACGAACAATAAGTCAGAAAGACTTTGGAATTTATAAGTATAGCCAATTATGGCTAGCAGCTCAATTTAACTATTACCATTTATCACTATCCGAACTCTCAGCTTTAACTCCTGGAATGCTTCTACCAACAAAAGCTGTACAAATAGATGCACTGAATTACATTACTCTGCCACTTGAATTTAGCATCTATACCTTAGCCAGCATGGGTAATGGTATTTTAAGTCACCTATTTAGACAAAGCTAACAAGTTGGTTTATACTCTGAAATTTCTACCTCAAGTAGACACTGCCCCTTGAATGATAAAGAAAAAACAAAATTATACCGGGATGATAACACAGTTTAAATATCAATGATACTGAGCATATTTGAAAGTTTAGTTTCAAAGAATCACAGAATTTTAGAGCCAAAATAGACTTTATACTCTGGTATCTTAATTTTTTTGTTCTTCTCTCCATAAGAGAGCAATTTGTCAAGTTAAATGTCTAGGAAAGCATTTTAAATTAAGTTTTTTCCTTATCAGTTATCTAAACATCTGATATCTGAAATTAACACAGAGTTGACAAAGGAGTGGATCTTCCTTCTCCATTCCTTCTGATGTTCATGACTGGATATTAAAAATTTACATAATTCTTTATGGCTGGTACCACCAATAATGCCAGAATCACCTGATTCAATTCAGCTGATCTGGAGTCTCCAGAGAGAGCACTAGTATTTCTTTGAAGGTACCCAGAGGCTTGAATTGGAGAAGGCAATGGCAACCCACTCCAGTACTCCTGCCTGGAAAATCCCAGGGACAGAGGAGCTTAGTAGGCTGAGTCCATGGGGTCGCTAGGAGTCGGACACAACTGAGCGACTTCACTTTCACTTTTCATTTTCATGCACTGGAGAAGGAAATGGCAACCCACACCAGTGTTCTTGCCTGGAGAGTCCCAGGGACGTGGGAGCCTGGTGGGCTGCCGTCTACGGGGTCGTACAGAGTCGGACAAGACTGAAGCAACTTAGCAGTAGCAGTAGCAGCAGAGGCATGAATATTCTGCTGTGAAAATTAAAACTATAGTTCTCAAAGTGAATTAAGGTTTTACAACTTTCTCAGTAGTAGTACTATATATTTCAGAATATGACTCTACCAAGGATAGTAAATCTAGCCCTCTCCCATATACCAAAAAAAAGGGGGGGGCTGTATATACAAAACAGACATAAAGCCAACATAAGAAAAATTACTGAACTAGTCAATGTATATGCTCTTTTAAAACAATAAATTTTTAGTGATTGCCAGCTTACAAAAATATTTTATTGCTCTACCTTGACTTGTAAAGAACAAGTAAAAGTACCAATATTAACTATTTTTCTATGAACCTATTCCTGGACTTAGAAATGCATGTCAAAAAAAAACAAAAAGATTTATCCAAAAGGCTTATACATAGAGAAAAACTCCATGAGTTAAGAGTATAATTAGAGGCACACATATAACTAGAGAAATCTCAAATTCACAAAGACTATAAAAAGTGATAAACCATTCATCAGTAGAGTATCTTTGATGCAAAATGTCACATAAAATACAAAACCATTTCTAAACTCACTCTACATGACAGATATTGCAAAAATAAAAAAATAAATTAAAAAATAAGTAAAAATAAACTAAGTCACCGAGACATAAAACATAGAATGTCAAAGAAATGTGAGGCACTATGGTGAGATTACAAACTTTGGTTAGCCAAAAATTAGCACGTGTCATTCCATGTAATTTGAGACATTAAAAAAAATGTTTACATGCTTACTTATAGATGTTCAAACAGAGCAAGGAATACAGTACTACTTACTATACACAGTGAACTCTGTTTCTGCTTATTCTACTCATTATCCACTTAGCCTTTACAGTCGACCTCCAAATCTATCATTCCTCATAAAGATGCTTTTTAGAAAATACTTAACCAGAGGTAATGCCCTAACCAAACCACATGAACCGGGAGCCTTTTCTCAGTCGTTATTGCTCACTATTCTGAAGCAGCACTCACTGACCCTTCATTCTTGAAATCAACCAATTCTAGTCTTTTACTCCTACCCACTACAGTCTTTTTCATTGTCACATCATTTCATTATTTTTCCTAATGATGCAACATTCCTCAAGACTCTTACCTTGGATATATTTTCTTCATTTTCTTTGTTGGCTCTCATCTTCCTACCTAACTTCAAATATTATCTCAGGATACTGGTGGGTAATTTTCAGATATCTAGCTCAAATCCTTTCGTGAGAGTTAAAATAACCATTACATATTTTTTATCCAGTTTGGTCAGTCAACAAATTTTTACTGCCAGCTCCGTGTGTGATACACTAGTGTTAGGTATTTCAAAACCTAGTATGAGAATCCTTGTCATCAAGAAGTAGACAAGCTAAAAAAAAAACTAGTCCATCAGTTGCAAAACTGACCATTCATGTGTCTTCTTCCAATGGACTGAATATGTATTTAATAGATTCCACATTCTCAGTATTTCCATGTAACAATGTATGACTCCTTTCTCAACTCTATATTCTTTATGTGCCAATTCTATTCCTACTGCCATAGCCTGGTTCAGGCTAGTACGTATTTTCACCCAACTGCAACAGCCTTCTTAACCATTCTCTAGTTTCTCATCCAATCCATCCTGCACTCAATTAACAGATTAATTTTTCTAAACCACAGATGTGCTCTGATACTTAACGGCATAAAATGTTTAACAGTCCCTCAAGTCCAAAAACAACTTCAGCTTGACATTAGAGGCCTTCCATTATCTGTTCCTTACCTGTTAATGCTTTTTCATCTCTGTCACCCAACTATTTCCTTACCTTTTGCTGTAGCCAAACATGATTATTTAATCATATCCTGAAACTGCCTGAATGCTCCTATTGCTGTATCTTCATTTATGTCATTTCTTTCCCTCCACCCCCATCCCAATTAACAGTCTCCATTTCTACCTTTCAGAAGCTTAACCAAATACTGGTTCAAATAGCATCATTTTTCTGAAAGCTTCTCTCCATCGTTGGAAAGTATAAAATATATTAAGGTCTTCTGTATCACTCATACTTTATTTCTATTACAGTTACCTGTATATATATCATATTATTCCTTAAGAGTATAAGAAACTTAAAAAATGTTTTATTAATCTTTATCCTCCCATAGTATATTATATATGGTTGATATTCAAATAGGAAGTATACAATGAATTTTAATATAAACATAAAATAACAGCCAAGATCCATAAGACCACATAAGAAGTTTCCTTCACTTCCTTATGGAGAAAATCACTGCCACAAGAATTTTTTTTAAAACCACCTATATATTTCTTGAAAAGACATTAACAAGTGATTTTTTTGCCCTACCAGTAATCAGTATACCCTTTATGTATGTATAAATTGTTATAACAACTTCCTTGGCTTAGAATATAAAACTGCTTCCCAAGCTTTCAGTTTTATATTACTGATCACAAACTAAACCAACATACCACTGAAGACAGCAATGTAAGAAGAAATAGCTTGCCTGGTGGCTGCTCCAAAACCCACGCCTCTTAACTTTTTTTTTTTTTTTTTGAGAAAGAGAGAAGAGCAATCATAGTGTAAATATACTTCTCTGTTCTCACTTCCTTCACACCTCCATTACCTCCCTGCTGCTGCTGCTAAGTCACTTCAGTCGTGTCCGACTCTGTGCGACCCCAGAGACAGCAGCCCACCAGGCTCCCCCGTCCCTGGGATTCTCCAGGCAAGAACACTGGAGTGGGTTGCCATTTCCTTCAGTGTATGAAAGTGAAAAGTGAAAGTGAAGTTGCTCAGTCCTGTCAGACTCTTCGAGACTCCATAGACTGCAGCCTCCCAGGCTCCTCCATCCATGGGATTTTCCAGGCAAGAGTACTGGAGTGGGGTGCCATTGCCTTCTCCGCCGTTACGTCCCTAACATCTACCAACTCAAACATTCTTCAGAGTCCATACTTCCAGTTTCACAAGTTCACAATAATAGATGGGTTTCCAGTTCAACAATTAATTCAAAGATTTACTGAATACCTACTATGTAGAAAGCACTGTGGAGGACCCAAAAATTAGTAAGACACAATTTTCATCTTCTGGAACACATAACTAAACGCACAACACACTCACACATAACTCCAATAAGCTGATTATATAAGAGCTAAAAAGCTTCCAACAAGGTACAAACAGAATGATATGAGACAGTAATTTAGTCAAAGTATACCTGAGAAGCTTCAAATGAGGAATGGATTTAACTTTCTTTGAAATCAAGTAATAATATTCAAGATTTTCAAGATTAATTATTTTTAAAGTATTTTTTCAGTAGTATTGCAATAGAATTTAATTTTTTCCCCACCAAAATGGTACTGATTCAACATGCAAGTTAAAATTTTAAACAGATTTTTATTAGCTCAGCTTGAAACATGGTGAAATACAGTTTATAGGCCAAACTTGTGGCCTATAATTAACAGGAAAATTTTTGTTATGTTCAAGGGGAAGACAATCTATGTCTCCAACAATCTGAACTAATATTCTACTCCCAGAGAAAGGCTAGGTACATATAAATGGACCACCCGATTTTTACAGAAATCTGTTCAGCATATCAATAGGACAATAAAAAGAAAAAAATTGAACAAGTGAAAATAAAATTCTTGGTCTTAGATTCAATTTTCATTCATACCACCTCTTGTAACAATGACCTCTCCCTGATATACAGCAAAAGGTCTGAATCAGAGCCTGGAGCATTTGCTTTTCAAGTAAGCTCCATCCACACCATTTCTAGATTTAGACACTTCTTTGAAGATTCTGTGTTGCCATGACCTAACTCTGGACGTGCTGAGTACTGTATTGACAGATGAAAGGACCACACTCATCCGAAGCTAAAATAACTTGCAGGGAAGGGGTGGGAAAAGTCCAAGTTGACATATGCCAATGTAGCAAATTCTAAAAAGAGGAAATTACAATAGACAGGGATGGAAACAAACTGGCGAACTTGGAGAAGCATGGTATTCCGAATTGCTGCCATTTAAAAAAAAACTTTGGTCTTTTAATTACATTAGAGTATCCGTGAGATGTTTTTGCAATTACTGAACTTCAAAATTAAGCAACATACCGTGGGAAAAAAAAAAAAAACAGGATAAATTACATGCACTTTTATAAAAGATACTTGCTTTTAAATATCCAAAACTCTTGACATTAACAAAAAAATTACTAAAATCAGATTATGTAGATTTCGACAAGGGAAGCCGGGAAAGAATAACTAACATGTAAGTTCGGTAACATGTTACAGGGTGCAGTTTCCTACTACAGTAGACAGAACCAAGAAAATGGGTTGAGCACAGGAATACTGCTACATTGCAGCCACTCAACACTAATTCAACAGCTAGCGGGCTCTATCCATCCTTCCTCACGTTCCTCGTGGCCTCTGACAAGTCATCCTTTCAACCTATGAGACTGTCCGCTCTCCCCCAACAAATATAATTCCCGTGCAGGTTGTAAAATCTCCCCCACAAACTACGTGCTCACACCTCCTCGCCTGGGGATGAGCAGTCCCCACAGTGGGGAAAGGTCGCCCTGGCAGGGAAGTTGGGTGAAGTGGTCTTTCTCGCGGTCCGACCCGAGCCTGCAGCCCAGCAGCCGCTGGGGAAAGGAAACGGGCGGCCACCGAAGAAACCGGGAAGGGGCAGCGGATGCGAGCCCGCAAGGCAGGCTCCGTGGTGCCCGAGCACCGGCTCGGGCAGGAAGAATGGAGGAGGGGAGGCTAGGCAGCGAGGTGCCCGAGAGGCGGGCGGCGGTCCGGCCCCGCGGCCCGACCCCACCCCGCCCTCGGCACCCTCCCAGTTCGCGGACCCGGCGTGCGTTCCGCGTGCGCCGACTCTCCCGGGAGGAAGAGCCACTGCCTCCACCCAAGGATTTGAGAAATCCGGCAACTTTGCGCGAGAAATGCTTCCCACCCTGCAACACACCGAGAAAGAGAAATATGTCAGGCGATGACGGGGGAGGAAGGATGACTTACCCATGTTCCTCCCAGATGGTCAGGAGCCGGCAGGGCGAGGCGAAGGTGTCCGGTGCGGGCGGCGCGGCGCTGTGTCCTCCGTCTACCTCTGTCTCTCCCGCAGCCAGGGAGGGACCCGCGGGGGGCGGCCGCCGGGGAGGAGCAGCTGCCGCTGCTGCTGCTGCAGACGGCGCGGCCGCGGCGGGGACGAGCGGCGGGGGGCGGGGCGGGGTAGGGCGGGGCGGGCGCGGCGGGCGCAGCCTGCGGCGGGCGCGGCTCCGAGCGAGCTGGCGAGCGGGCGGGCGGCGGAGGCGCCGAGCCCAGCCGGAGGAGCGCCCGCCCCGACGCGCCGTCCGCGAGCGCCCCGCCCTCCCCACCGAGCATGCTCAGTACGATTCTCCCCCCCAACGCCTGGGGCCAGTGAATCCGAGCGTGCGGGTGGGCGTGTGTTTGCGGACCGGCTGCAGCTGCGGCGGAGGAGCTTGATGGCGGCCGCCCGAGGGTGAGCCTTCAGAGGCTGGGTGGCGGGACGCTGAGCCCGAGCTACTACACCTGGCTCTCTACCATGACTCCCGCCACCCCACACCCGGAAAACGGGCCTGTGCTCATTTCGGGACAGTCTAGGTGCACGACTGGGAATTTCCCGAAGAAAGAGACGCTGAGCCTTCTTAAACCCGGGAGGGTGGTCGGGAAGCAAAGCGGACGTTCTGAAATGAAGGTGGAATGGACGTACTGGCCGTGAGGCCAGGGACTCTGGAGACAGATACCTGATCACGCCCGTTTTCAGAGCAGCCTGTGGGCCCGCTGGGCACAGAGCAAGGAGGCGGCCGCTGGGAGGGCGCTCAGCACTAGGACTGTCTTGTCTGTGGTCAGTTTAAAAAAAAAAAAAGGTTCGGCAAACGAGAGGAATGACAGTCCCGGGATTTCTTCAGAAAGTGTTGTTGTTCCAGAGGAGTGCGGCCTTCCGTTCCCCGGAGGACACCTGAAAAGCTACGTAACTAGGGTGCCCTGGCCGTGGGGCGCCACCCTGCCGGGATGGGCACGGCTCCCTTTGAACTCGGCAGGCACGAGGTTGCCAAAATGGAAAATTAAAAAGTCCGCAGAGTTCCCTGCGGCCCCTCAGGGTACATCGGTCGGAGTTTTCCTGGGTCCGCGAGGCCGCCGCCTGCTCCCCACACCTCCCCAGCAGCGGGGAAAACCTGAGCCTCGCGGTCCCTAGTGAGGCGCCCTCCCAACTGGGCATGCGCGCGGGGCGGAGGCTGGTCTTCGTTCCTCTGCGCTGGGAGAGGAGGCAGGGGGAAACCTATTTCGCCGCTTTGGTGGTTCCCTGACCCCACTTTGGTGGTTGGGGTGAGGAACCTGGTCGCTCTCCCGAGGCAGCAGGAACTGCAGTCGTGCAGGGGAAAGGGCGCAGTCAGCAGCACAGCCTGTGAGAGGGAGATGACGAATAGCTAAATGGAAATTTCTTTCCTTTTTCAACTTTTACTCATTATATTCAGTGTTGAGAAAAATCCCCCTCGTCACACGTGGCCCCTTTTAAATCAGCTCAGTTTCTATTTGTGTAACTGATCCCACACAAGTCAGAATAGGTCTTGTAACTTCTTAAGTCGTTAAGTTGTGTCCGACTCTTTGCAAACACCACGGACTGAAGGCTCCAGGCTCCTCTGTCCATGCGATTTCCCAGGCAAGAATACTGGAGTGGGTTGCCGTCTCCTTATCTAGGGGATCTTCCAGACCCAGGAATAGAACCCCCACCTCCTGGTGTGGTGGATTCTGTACCACTGAGTCACCAGGGAAGCCCTTGTAACTTGTTGAGCAGAGCTCAAATATTCTAAAACAAAAATGAAACAATGTAAGTAAAAAGAGAGGTTTGGTAAAACAAGAAGATACAATGTAACTACAGAAGTCAAAATTATTAGAATTTTCTGGCTGCTGCTGTTTTTTTTTTTTTCAGGCTTAGTCACTTCTGCCTCTCAGCCCTAATTCCGAATGAGAGGAGTATGTAAAATTAGTTTCATTTCTCTCGGTTGTAATGGTCTTTCAGCTGTTGATCCGAAGAAATACTAACAAAAGCTTTTACTTATTGAGCCCTTAAAGGACTTCAAATAAGTAAAGGCAATACTATTGAATAACAAAAGTGGGTAACATTTACTGAGTGCTTCCCAGGTGTCAGGCACTGTTCTAAGGACAGTTGATGGGGTGCAGGGCAGTCTTCCCTTTAAATATGCTAGTATGGCTTAGGCTTATTTGTTATTTGAAATTATGGTTGAGAAACATCCAGTGCAAAAAGACCACTGTGATCATTTCCCTGGAAAGCACAAAATAAATTTCTCATATGAGATGTCCTCTATATATCAGAAGGACCAGTCAATCCTAAAGGAAATCGATCGTGAATATTTGTTAGAGGACATTGATGCTGAAGCTGAAGCTCCAGTACTTGGCCACCTAATGTGAAGAGTCGACTTACTGGAAAAGACCCTGATGCTAGGAGACTGAAGGCAAAAGAAGAGGTCAGCAGATGAGGTAGTTAGATAGCATCACCAACTCAATTAACATGAATTTGAGCAAACTCTAGGAGATAGTGAAGGACCAGGGTAGCCTGGAGTGTGGTGGTCCATAGGGTCGCAAAGAGTGGAACACAACTTAGCGAGTGAACAACAATCAGGAATAGATATCCATGGCATCCTTATCACCAGAGATAGATAATTCAAGGCTGAGAACCCTTGCTATCCCATGTCTGAGTCCCTGTTTTCTCAGAAAGAAGTCTTTCTCTGAAAGGTATAAAAACTGCCTGCTTTGGCCAAAAAAAAGAAAACCCAGACTTTTCTGATGCCCAAGATGGTCAGGTACTTCACTGCTTGCACGCTACTTTCCTTTCTGTGATACAAAAATGCTCTTGCTGGTTACCTCAAAATAGTCTTACAGGCTTGAATTAGTTTCCTAAGTACCACAGGCTGCTTGGCTTAGAACAACAGAAATGTATTTTCCTACAGTTTTAGGGGCCAGAAGTCTGAAATCAAAGTGTGAGCAGGGCCATGCTCACCGTGAAGGCACTAGGGAAAAATTTCTTCCAGACCTCCCCTCGCCTCTGGTAGCTTCTTGGCTTGTGCTCGTGGATCTCCATCCTTCACATCCCTGTCTCTTGAAATTTTTCTTTTTTATGAGCACTCCAGTCATTTTCAATTAGAGGCCCAACTATTCTAATCTGACCTCATCTTTAATTATACCTTCAATGACACTATTTCCAAATAAGGTCACATTCTGATATACTGAGGGGATAGGACTTCAACATATAAATTTGCAGGGAACATGATTCAATCCATAACACACCAGTGCAAGCTACACACACACACACACCCTACCATGTTCCACTTTCATTTTGGACCTTTCCAGAAGACCACCCTGGGGCTTTTGTGTTGCTGTTCCCATTTTTTGTCCCTCTCTCTTTCTTTAACCTACATTAATCTCTTGCAGGTTCTCAAGTTCACTTGCTTTGCTTTTCCATGCTACTTCCATTTGTAGCTATCTATTACAGTAATTTCTAAGAGCATCTTCTGTCTTTCGTTTGGATGCATGGATTGAAACTAGCAAAAGCAGCTGACGTGGCTTTTGTGATCACCCACCTGACACTAGTTTAAGTGCCTCCTTTGTTCTGCTTGAATCCACAAACCATCCCCTCAGCACCCCACCAGGTAAAGCATGGGGCTGTCCCTGTGTATTGCATACAGTGAGCCCCAGTGCCTTGCTGTGTAACATCTGTTGCTGTTGTTGTTGAGCCATGTCTGACTCTTTGCCACCCCATGGATGGTAGCACACCAGACTCCTCTCTCTGCGGAATTTTTTGGGTCAAGAATACTGGAGCAAGTTGCCATTTCTTTCTCCAGGGGATCTTCCCAACCCAGGGATTGGACCTGCATCTCCTGCAAATCTTCTGCGTTGCAGGCAGGTTCTTTACCACTGAGTCACAGGGGAAGCCCCCGTGAGACCCAATACTGACTGCTACATGCAGATGTGGGCTGGCATAACACCTACATTTTCACACACACACTAGTTCCCCTCCTCTTCCTTGTCTTCTCTCACATGAAAGTAACATTTTTCTCATGTCTTCACTTTCTTTATCATTTTATTCAAATGTTATCTACATGAGGGCTTCCCTAGCCATTTCATCTAAACTTTCAACACTAGCTCCATTTCCATATTTTTTCCTATGCACTTACCACTAAAATATATTTTGTTTATGAACTGTCACTCCCATTTAAATTCAAGCTCCCCAAGGACAGGGATTTTTTGTCTGTCTTATTTGCCATGATATCCTCAGTGCCAGAATGACACTAACATATAGAAAGTGCTCAATAAATATCTGTTTTATAAATGAAAGTCTTCTCATGCTTTCAGAGCTTTTGTCTTAAAGTTGGGTGAGAATGCTATTATGATTCTTTTTATAAACTCACACTTGACCAAGTAAAATAAGTTATTTAATAGATATTGATGGTGATGATGATGACAACTGCTATCTGTGATGCTTCTTTCTTAAAGTATGAATCTTCTAAATGGTAGGGACTAGTTTTTGTACTAATTCATTCACTCATTCAGTTAATAGAGACACTGAATGCCTACTATGTATCAGGCATTATAATAGGCATTAGCATTAGGGATAAAAAATAAACTATGGTCCCTGCTCTCAAAAAACTTACATATTAGAAAAATTGCTTTGATGAAGCTTCCAGTCATTGATCCCATATACATTATTCTGATGTCAAAATAATTTTCCAGAATAAATCTGCTAGTTCTCATGTTCTAGGTAAAGCAATGCTCAGGATTTGATTATGCCTGCTACAAATAAAGGGAAAAAATCAATCTAGAAATATCTATATATTCATGAAGTATCAGATTTATTTGGGTAGCAAACTGTTATTGGGATGGGGGCAGGTGAGAAGAAGTATCAAGAAAAATGTTTACTAGAAATGGTCAGAGCACTATATTTTGACAGGCTTTATAACAAAACTTACCTTATTGATGCATGTAAACTTCAAGACGGTAGAAGTTGATTTAAATTTGGTAAAGAAAATATACTGGGAGGGACAGAGCAAGAAGAAGTAGGAAAAGAAAATGTTCTTTAAAAGAATAATAGGGAACTGATTGCTGCTTCTTCACCATGATGTTCTGAATAACACTTAAGGGAATCTCACTGGAGTAGTTAACTAAACTGTGCAGTGATAATAACAAAATGATTTGGCCATGAACAGTCTTCTGCCTAAACTCTAGTTTTAAAAGGCCACAATGAGGTTAGGCTAGTCCAAGTTGAGCAACTGAAATGTCTATCCCTCACTTACTGTAACCCTATTCCCCCTCTCCTCTCATTTACTTAATCTATTAACCATTTTTCTCAGTTCAGTTCAGTCACTGCGTTGTGTCCAACTCTTTGTGACCCCATGGACTGCAGCATGCCAGGCTTCCCTATCCATCACCAACTCCTGGAGCTTGCTCAGATTCATGTCCATCGAATTGGTGACACCATCCAGCCATCTCATCCTCTGTCATCCCCTTCTCCTCCCGCCTTCAATCTTTCCCAGCATCAGAATCTTTTCCAATGAGTCATTTCTTTGTGTCAGGTGACCAAAGTATTGGAATTTCAGCTTCAGCATCAGTCCTTCCAATGAATATTCAGAACTGATTTCCTTTAGGATTGACTGGCTTGATCTCCTTGCAGTCCAAGTCCATTTTCTACATCTCCTTGTAGTCCAAGACCATTTTCTACATCTCCCTGAAGTCCAAGACCATTTTCTACATCTGATGAATTTTCTTTTTTCATAGTCTGTCACTTCAAATTATCAATGTCTACCTATTACAAACAATCATAAGCCTAGATTTTATGTGTGTATACACATATATATACATATTGTATGTGTGGGGGTATATATATATATATATATATACACACACATATATATGTGTGTATACATATAAATACACATACATGTGTATTTATATATTTATATAAACATAATTATATAGTATTAATTTATATAATATAAATTATATATTTATAAATATATATAATATTGTTATATATATTGTGTATATACATATATATATGTATTTTTATATAATATTATATTTATATAAATATATATATGTGCCTGCCTGCTCAGCTGCTTCAGTTGTGTCTGACTCTTTGCGACCCTATGGACTCCCACCAGGCTCCTCTGTCCATAGGATTCTCCAGGCAAGAATACTGGAGTGGGTTGCAATTTCCTCCTCCAGGGGATCTTCTGGACCCAGGGATCAAGACTGCATCTGTTGTGTCTCCTGCATTAGGCAGGGGGGTTCTTTACCACTGAGCTACCTGGGAAGCCTATAATATATATATAAATATATATATAATGTATATTATATGTTTTATATATATATATATATATATATATATATATATATATTAGATGAGACAAAATGCTTTACAACCAGTCTAGTAGTTTTTGAGCATCTCTTCTGAGCTCAGCACTCTGCTAGTTGCTCTCAGAGATAGATACAGGTATGCAGCATGCAAAACAAGAGTAGGAACAGTAAATTTTTGAAGTTTCTTCCTATTAGAAAATTGCCTAAGTCTGTGAGTATCAACATATAAGGAAATCTAGTCAAAGAAGTCAAAGCTTACTCCATAAGGATATGAGTGGATATTGAAGATATTATTGGAAGAAAGGAATCTATCCTGAGAGAGAAACAGTATGAGCTAAGGGCACACATGTGTCATATTCATGAGACCATAAGAAAGATCATGTTGGGGCATACTGAGAAATAAGACTGAAATTGTAGTAAGAGGGACAGATTGTGAGGGCCTAAAATAGCCAAGTGAAGGAATTTGAACTTGATAAGGTAAGAAATAAGAGCCACTGAAAGTTTCTGAGAAATGGAATGTAGTGATAACAATATAGGGGTCAGAGAAGAAGTAGTAGATTACAGAAAGCAATACTTAATAAGAGTATGTGACAATCTGTTTAGGAGTTAGGTACGCAGCAGCGAATGAGAGTTTTGGCCCTCCAGGAGTACAATGGTAGAGACAGACTAGTAGAGTCCAGAGCTGTAAGTAACAGGAAGGGGTAGAGTGGAAGGATATAGGTAGGACGTTTAACCCTATTGTGGAAAGCTTCCTGGAAAAGATGCCATCAAGCAGAGACCTAAAGGAGAAACAGGTCAAGGAATCAAAAGGCTTTATTTTACGTCATGGACAAGGAGACAAGAATTCGGATCTTTGAGGAACCTGTAAGCAGTGCATGGCTAGAACGAGATATGCAGAGACGTGGGGAAAGGGAGAAAGTCAAGGAATAAAAGTGGACAAGAAAGAGGGATCAGATCTTGCAGGACCTTAATGGCTGAGGGCATTATCCTGAGGGCAGTAGGGACAGTGTAATGTTTGAAAATGACATAGTTAAATATATATTTGAGTAGCTGCAAAGTGGAAAATGTCTAAGAATGAGGTCTAGACTAGGAGGGAGCCTATTGCAACATTCCAGATGTGAGCTGAACTAAAATAGAAGCAGTAGGGACAGAGAGTAAAGGATACTCTTGAGAAATACTAAGAAGTGGTATAGGTTTGGTGGGAAAGGTTTAATCTAATCTAAACATTAGATTTGTTTAGGATTGTTTATTTTAAATAATACAACAGTACTAAGGGTAAGGTATTATTAATATTTCAGTTTTACAAATGATGAAACATGTTGAGAGAAGTTAAATAATTTAACTTAGAATTAACAACTAATAAAATAAGCAGAAGTCAAATTTAAGCCTCTCTGACTCAAACCCCCACTGCAATAATATGTAGATAAAAATGCTGAGGGAAAATACCTTCTATTTTGGGTGACCTCAACAGATTAAAAATGCTATATTAAAAAATTTTATTTGAAGCAAGTTTTATTGCCTCTAAAATAATTTTTTTGGCTCTACTCCTCTGAACCTTATGAATTTAAAAGATAGAATCTCTGTGTTACTATAATATTTTATTTATAAATATTTAATAAAGCTACTTTTCATTAGTATACAGGTTCAGTTATTCTTGAAATAATATTTGGTTTATTTTAATCTCAGTTGCCTTTACCATTCTGTTGCATTAAAAAAGGGGTTAGTAGTTTTCTATGCATCTAGGATTCTTACTATGACATGCAGGAATTTGGTACATTTGCAATGGCACCCCACTCCAGTACTCTTGCCTGGAAAATCCCATGGATGGAGGAGCCTGATGGGCTGCAGTCCATGGGGTCTCAAAGAGTCGGACACGACTGAGTGACTTCACTTTCACTTTCATGCATTGGAGAAGGAAATGGCAACCCACTCCAATGTTCTTGCCTGGAGAATTCCAGGGACAAGGGAGCCTGGAAGGCTGCCATCTATGGGGTCGCACAGAGTCAGACACAACTGAAGTGACTTAGCAGTATGTTAAAAGGAGTACGTCAAGGCTGTATATTGTCACCCTGCTTATTTAACTTCTATGCAGAGTACATCATGAGAAAGCTGAGCTGGATGAAGCACAAGCTGGAATCAAGATTGCAGGGAGAAATATCAATAACCTCAGATATGCAGATGACACCACCCTTATGGCAAAAAGTGAAGAGGAACTAAAAAGCCTCTTGATAACAGTAAAAGAAGAAAGCGAAAAAGTTGGCTTAAAGCTCAACATTCAGAAAACGAAGATCATGGCATCTGGTCCCATCACTTCATGGCAAATAGATGGGGAAACAGTGGAAACAGTGTCAGACTTTATCTTTTTGGGCTCCAAAATCACTGCAGATGATGACTGCAGCCATGAAATTAAAAGACACTTACTCCTTGGAAGGAAAGTTATCACCAGCCTAGATAGCATATTCAAAAACAGAGACATTACTTGACCAACAAAGGTCCGACTAGTCAAGGCTATGATTTTTCCAGTGGTCATGTATAGATGTGAGATTTGGACTGTGAAGGAAGCTGAACACCGAAGAATTGATGCTTTTGAAGTGTGGTGTTGGAGAAGACTCTTGAGAGCCCCTTGGACTGCAAGGAGATCCAACCAATCCATTCTGAAGGAGATCAGCCCTGGGGTTTCTTTGGAGGGAATGATGCTGAAGCTGAAACTCCAGTACTTTGGCCACCTCATGCAAAGAGTTGACTCACTGGAAAAGACTGATGCTGGGAGGAATTGGGGGCAGGAGGAGAAGGGGACGACAGAGGATGAGATGGCTGGATGGCATCACTGACTCAATGGACGTGAGTCTGGGTGAACTCTGGGAGTTGGTGATGGACAGGGAGGCCTGGTGTGCTGCGATTTATGGGGTGGCAAAGAGTTGGACACGACTGAGCGACTGAACTAACTAACTAGACCATTTGATAAGTATGGATAGCATGTGTTTCCTTTTCTTCCTGTAAACTTCAAATTTAATTCAGTCCTTAAAAGGTTGTTAGTGAGATATCAGTTCAGAAAAATGACATCTCAGTTTACAGTCTCCTTACTGAGTTTTCACTTCATTTTATCTTCCATATGTCATAATAATGAGAAAGTTGCACCAAAGTGAAATGAATCAGTGGCTTGAGAACACTGAGATCTGATGGTTGAGTATGTTACCAAAGAGGCAAAGAGAGTTCAAGAAACAAGAATGCTGAGTCCCAGTTTACCTCTAACTACCTCTGTGGCAGTTAATTTTGCCTTTTGGGACAGTTCACTGTATCTCTGACTGTCAAATTCATTCTTTTTAAAAATTGTGAATTATAGTAGATATGTCAAAGGAAAAAACATGACCTATCTTTCAAATTTAAAGAAGAGTTTTCTCATGGTGCTCAGTTCTGATGGAGGCATTCAGTTCTACTACCTAAAATTATCTCCATGCTCTACCCCACCCACACACATGTATACATCCTCACAAACTTACTAGAAAAATCCTCCAACTCTGAAAACATTCCATTGCTCCTACCTGTGCTGGCCTAAGGCAAAACTGGGAAGTAATTCAAATTAGTCTGATGCTCTTGAGAATCAAAGTCTTTTGTAACACTAACATCATTATATAATCCCTAGGCTCAGAGGTTAAAGCGTCTGCCTGGAATGCAGAAGACCCGGGTTCTATCCCTGGGTCAGGAAGATCCCCTGGAGGAGGAAATGGCACCCCACTCTTGCCTGGAGAATCCCATGGAGGGAGGAGCCTGGTAGGCTACAGTCCATGGGGTTGCAAAGAGTCGGACACAACTGAGCGACTTCACTTTCAACACTAACATCTAATGCTAATCACATGAATTAGATATTTTACAGATAAGGAAGTAGAGAAACAAGATATTTTAATTAATTTGACTAAGGTCACATGACCAATAAAAGGTAGAGCCGGAATTTGAACCAAGTCTGTTTGATTTCAAAGTCCATGCTCCCTCCCTTTCATTGCATTACCACATATAAACCTGTTTTCTCACCCCAAACCTCACCTCCACTAAAATACTGCATGAAGAACAAACACCTATATTTTATCTTACCTCTCCGCACTGGCAAGGTTAACTGTCTGTTTCAGTTTCTAAATAAGAATGATTTTCTTTTCAGGGTTAATGGAAGCTAATCTGATAATCTATGCCAAAAGGCTTATAACATCCATTCCTCTTGTGAAACATATGTAATCACTCAAAGAGTGGTGTTTTAGATCAAAGTAAAAATTCAAAAGAGGAGTTCTGACTAGATTATCTTACTGTCTTCATATACTTTTGTGTAGCCCAAATCACCAATAATTGCCCATTTTTCCCCAATTAGGATTTTTCCAGATCCTCTTGAAATCTCCTCCATTTCCTTTTCAGGGGTCCTCTTTTATCTACTTTAAAATTCACCTAAAGATTTCCTTAAGGAGACACATTCTAATTTAATCTCATCCAACCCTGATTAAGTTCTTAGTGCTTATAAAACTTCTTCAATAAAAACTAGCTTATTCAGACTTCTGAATAGAAATGCCTCATTAACCAGCATGTCTATTTACCTGCAGTTCACTGATAATTGATTCACGTAATGACGATCCTGAGGGGCAAGATTCTGAAGTATTAAAGACTGAATAAAATTTGCTTAATGTACTTATATTTGTTTTCCATGACTGCTGTAACAAGTTACCCACAAAATTATTGGCTTAAAATAACACAAATTTATTATCTTACAGTTCTGGAGGTCAGAAATCCAAAATGGAGTTCACTGGGCTAAAACCAGGTGTCATCAGGGTTTGCTTCCTTCCTTTCTAGAGGCTCTGTGTTAGTTGCTCAGTTGTGTCTGACTCTTTTGCGACCCCGTGGACAGTCTCCTCTGTCCATGGGATTCTCCAGGCAAGAATACTAGAGTGAGTAGCCATTCACTTCTCCAGGGGATCTTCCTGACCCAGGTCTCCTGCATTGCAAGCAGATTCTTTACCATCTGAGCCACCTTCTGGAGGCTCTAGAGGAAATTTCCTTGCCTTTTTCAGCTTGTCAAGACTGCCTACATTCCTTAGCTAGTGTGCTCCTTGCAGACTGCAATCATATCTCCTCCTCTGATTCTCCTGCCTGTGTCTTTCCCTTATAAGGGCCCTCATGATTATTGTGGACCCACCCAAATAACCCAAGACAACCTTCCCATCTCATGATCCTTCATTTAATCATATCTGCAAAGTCTCTACTGCCGTGTTAGGTAATATATTTCTTTTTTTATTGCAATATAGTTGATTTACAGTGTTGTATTCGTTGCAGGTATCCAGCAAAGTGATTCAATCATATATGTAAATATATATATGTATGTATGTGCATATGTTCTTTTTCACATTCTTTTCCATTATAGGTTATTACAAGATATTGAATATAGTTTCCTGTGCTGTACAGTAGGTCTTTGTTGTTATCTGTTTTATATTAATATAAAGTAGTGTGTATCTGTTAATCCCAAACTCCTAATTTATCCCTCCCCTGTTTTCTCCTTTGGTAACCATACATTTATTTTTTATATCTGTGAATTTGTTTCTGTTTTTTAAGTAAGTTAAAAAAATTTGTTTCATTTTTATAAGATTCCATATATAAGTGATATCATATGATAGTTGTCTTGCTCTAACTTACTTATTTCATTTAGTATGGTAGTCTCTAAGTGATTGACAGATTCTAGGAACTTGAACATGGATATCTTGTGGTGAAGGGACATTATTCTGCCTACCTTGGTAGTACATTTTAAATTTATTTTGTCCTATTAAATGTATGACAATTAGTAAAAACTTATATGTATATATGATATATAAGTGATATATATATGTGAATGTACATGATAAATTTATTAACTATTTCTTTAATTGTGCTAAAAAACACTTTAATTTTTATTTTATATATGAGTTTTAATAATTTCATGGATATAATACTTATCTTTCTAGATCCACTATCCAGATCTCCTTTTTCGTGTCCTTTTTTCCTTCATAGAATCTAGTAATAGCTCTTTATGTGTACATTTTCAATAAACTACATATTCTTGAAGGAATCAGCATGTGAACCAGGTTTATATGGTAAATAAACCAATTTCTGGTTTCAAAACAATGATAGGACTATGAAAAATTCATATAGAAATTAATTGGAATTTATACTTTGTAATTATCAAGTCAGCAAGCCAGGTTGTTAATTGTGAATTGCTATTTCCATGTAATCATTCATTGATTCTACAAATATTCAGTACTTAACACTAGCCTACTATGAGCTAAGATTTTTGGATACAACCATGAACAATGAAGACTTTTTCCTTCATTGAGCAGATTTTAGTGAGGAGAAGAAACAAGCAAATAAACAGAACATAAAGATGGGATAAATATAGAGAATTTCCTGGCTATCCAGTGGTTAGGACTCTGAGCTTTCACTGCTGAGGCCCATATTCAGTCCCTGCTGGGGGAACTAAGATCCTGCAGTCTAAAAAAGGTGGGGTTCAGGGTGGATGAGTACTGTAAGAGAAGCAGACAAGAAGCTAGGGCAGGCAAAAATGACAGTGGGGAAGTAACTTACATGACACTGTGGGAAGGCCACTCCTAGAACACGGTAACTGATCTGAGGCTTGAAGATAAGAGGCATATCATGTGCAAAACCAGAGGAGTTACTCCTCGGGCACAGGGAGCTACAAGTGCAAAAACACCAAGGCAGAAAAACTGTGGCTGCGCTTTAGGAAATGAAAGACAGCAAGAACTGAAGCCTAGTAAGCAGGAGAGAGTGGCGAAAATGAAGTTGCAGAGGTAGGCAAAGTACAGTAATATAGCACTGAGGGCTATGGATGGGGAAAAAAAAAACAAAACATGTGTTATTCCAGAAGTTAAAAATAAGTGGAATATAGGACTCAGGAGTCAGGATTAGATAGAAGTCAAAAGAGCAGCTATATTACTGATTCTGCTGATTGGAGAATCAGTCAAATGGACTTAATACTCCTCCCACTGCCATCACCCTGAAAAAATATCCCTCCCCTATTGTCCCTAGCAGAATGAACTGCAAGTTTTCCTTCCAGGGCAAGCTGGTTGCTAAAGGGCAGAGGAGAATTAAGCTACTCTGAAAGAAAGAACCTATGAAGTCTCTGAGGCACACATTCTCAGTTCCCACTGCCATATCACCAGTGAGATATTAATAATTTCCTTCTAATATCCCAGGGAAGGAGTGGTAAGGGATGAAAATGTGTATGTGTGTGTGTGTGTGGGGGGGGTGCAGCTGCTGAGAGAGAATGGGACTATTTTCACTTTCTTCCTGCAGAGAGAAAGTTCTCTCCTTTCTATGGAATGTGTAGAGGAGAGGGGAAGAATAAATATTTCCCTTACAGTTCCATCAGATGGATCTTACAGGCCATGATACAGAGTTTGAATTTCACTCTAAATAAAAACAACAAGCAAAGAAATATTTTTAGTGGCAGAGTTACAGACTGATACACAATTTGGAAAAATTACCTTGGCTGCTGTGGAGACAAGTGGAAATAAGGAGAGCATCTAGCAGGAAGAGCTACTGCCTCCTAGATGATTTGAGAGACGGTATGGCTTACATCAAGGTAGCGGAGGAGGAAAGTAAGAGGATTAACGGTCTGGAGGTAGAAAGGCAGTGCTTGCCGATGAATTAGATTTAGGGGAGAAAGTCAAGGAGGACTTAAGGCTAAGTAATTGCGACTGGGATATCACATTTAAATGACTGGGTGGATGATGGAGCCATGTGTTCAATTGGGAAAAACTGGGAAAGAAATAAGACAGCAACAGAATTATATTCCTTGGATTTGGCAAGGAAAAGATTGTCACTGATTCTGCAAGAGTAATTTTTGGCTTCCCAGGTGGCTCAGTGGCAATGAATCTGCCTGCCAATGCATAAGACACAGATTTGATCCTTGGGTCAGGAAGATCCCCTGGAGTAGGAAATGGCAACCCACTTTAGTATTCTTGCCCGGGAAATCCCATGGACAGAGGAGCCTGGTGGGCTATGGTACATGGGGTCACAAAGAGTCGAACACAACTTAGCAATTAAACAACAATAATTCTGAACACTGGGAAGTAAAATCAGATTTAGAATTTGAAGAAGAGATGACAGATAGGTGGTTGCTTATGTACATTTTTAAAAATTTATTTATTCATTTGGCTGTGTTAGGGTTAACATTAGGGTTAGTTGTTGGATCTTAGTTGCAGCACATAGAATCTTCACCAGGGGACCTTTGTTGTGTCTTGTAGGAACTTTCACTGAAGCACATAGACTCTCTAGTTGTGGCACGTGGGGCTCTGAGGTATGTGGGATCCTAGTTTCCTGACCAGGGATTGAACTCACATCCCCTGCGTTGAAAGGCAGATTCTTAACAACTGGACCATCAGGGAAGTCCTGCTTGTGTACATTTTTAAAGGAAATTTTACTGTGGAGGTAAGCAGAGAAGTGGCATAATAAGAGAGATAAGGGATTTTTTTTGAAGATTTTTTGTTTTTACACTGAAGTGAATGGTCCACTGATGGTTCAAAGTAGACAGAATATATGGAGGTACAAAACCTTTGGAAAGGTGAGAGGGAATAGTACCCAGAGTCTAACTGGGTAATGGGCCCGAGATATGGACACTTGAAGTGAATCTCTATAAGAGAAGTAAAGGTACAGATACAGGTAGACTGGTATATATGATGACAGGAAGATAAAGAGTCCTCACTGAATAACTTCTGTTTCATTTATGAAGCATGAGGGGACATCATTAATAGAGGATAAGGGGACAAGTAGGGCAGATAAGAGATCTGAAAAGAGAAGAGACATCGTAAAGTAGTTGCGTCCAAAATTATCAATGCAAACTTAATGTAGAAACACAGGTCTATCACTGAGCAGTGCTTAAAGCCCATATAAGGTTTGTAATTATCTATGAAAAGTATAATGTGTAAGTTGGTTATTTTCTTCGACATTTCATTCTTTACTATATTCTGATATGGTCAAAGAACTGTTGTGGTACAGTTAATAGCATGTGTGAGCTAAAAGGATAAAAGTTGACATTTATATTTCAGAGGTAATTCAGTTTACAAGTTCTAGGTGTGACCAAGGGAACAAGTGTCTGAAGAGGAGTAGAGGAAAAGGTAAGAGGTCAAGGAACTGAGAGGAAAGTTCTAGGCCGGGTCATCTGCATGCAGGCTGAAATCACAGAGCATGCTGACAAATACAGGAGTGCCGTGTGAGCCAGGGGGTAGGTCATCTACTAATAAAGAAGAATAGCCAAGACATCAGCAGATGGCAGTAACGTGATTTGGAGAGGGACATAGCCAGATGCACGGCTTCAGAGAGCAGAGGTTCCTGCAGGAGGACAGTGGGGAGGGAGGAAAACGCCTCCTCTGTCTATTGGCTTTGCGGTAGGAGGAGGGTGAGGGGAAAAGCAGGTGTCACTCCAGAGGCCTGTAGGTTGTGTCCTCAACCAGAAGGTTAGTTTTCAGTTAAAAGATGGAAGTGAAAATTTCCATAAGATCGAGAATGTAACGATCTTGTTATCAACTGTTGCTTGATAAACCATGACAAACTCAATGGCTTAAAACAGCAATTTTATTATCTCTCAAGATACCGTAGGTTGATTGCGCTCAGCTAGGTGATTCTTCTGATTCACATGATGTCATATGGGGCTGAAACCATTAGGCGCTACGGTTGGTCTGGAAAATCCAATTTGCTAATTCACATATCTGGTGTCTTAGTGGAGAAGACAGGAAAGCTGGGCTCAGTTGGGATGCCAATGCCTGTCTGTCTGTCTCTCTTCTTTTTTCATCTCAGGGTCTCTTGCTCTCCACATGAACTCACCAGGAGTATAGCTAGACATCTAACCTGGCAGCTTAGCCTTTCCTAAAGCACAAAAGTGGAATCTTGCAGACCTTAAGGTTTATTCCCAGAACTGGCACACCACCATTTCTACCGCGTCCTGTTGATTAAAGTGAGGGAGTCATGAGGCCAGTCCAGATTCAGGAGAGGAGTCTTACAGTGATGTCAATACCGGGATTTGTGGTCCATTGGTAGCAGTAGCCATCAATGTGAATTACCTGCCATAAGAAACTTTTTGATTCAGACTCAAACTTCTTGGCAGAGTGGAAAGGCTGAGATGGGAGTGGAATTCAGTCATGTTAGGAGATAACAGAGCAATGTAAGAATGGAAGAGCAGGTTGTAATGGAAGATGGAGGGACTTGAACTTCCAAAGATGACTGAAATAAAGAGGAACCTGAGGTATGATGTGGCTCAGACGATAAAGCGTCTGTTTGCAATGCAGGAGACCCAGGTTCGATCCCTGGGTTGGGAAGATCCCCTGGAGAAGAAAATGGCAACCCACTCTAGTTCTCTTGCCTGGAAAATCCCCTGGATGGAGGAGCCTGGTAGGCTGCTGTCCATGGGGGTCGCAAAGAGTTGGACATGACTGACTGACTTCACTTAACTCACTTGAGGTATGATGTACTTGAGGGTCTAGTTATACTAAAGCAGTGATTTCCATATTTCTTTTTGATTATGCATCCCTAACTAACATTTTTTAACTTTTTAATATATGATAATAAGATAATTATTAATTATGTATAAATACTCTACTATAATGTGTACTTTGTAGAACAACTTAGAAATTAATAATGATTAGATTAAGAGATTAAGTAATAGTTTTCCTATTATTTTATTCTGTTTATCAATAGATCAGCTTCCTTACCCTTTTTGATGACAGCAATTTGGTTGACAATTTCTTGTCAGTTAAAAAAATCTTATTTTAATATCTTGTCATACAGTGGCTCAGAGGTCTGGTTCTGAGTTCAGTTTATTCTCATGTTGGTTTTAATGGATATTTTAGCTGAAGGAGCTTTCCACAAAAATAAGTACTGGAAGATGGAAGAAGTGCACCATTAACTGTGCCTGCTAAATCATGATGCTCATTTTTCAAACCCATCCCCAATTATGAGAAGGGTTTTGTTGAAATTCAGCTAGCCAACATATATCATCCCCAATATATATCATCCCCAATAACAGTCAGCCCTTCTTATTAGCCAATCAGAAGTTATTATATTTTTATATTTTTTAAGAAAAGGATTCAAAACCCATTGAAACTACTTTTTTTTAAAGTGAGATTTAAAAGAAGATCTTTACAGAAGATTTTCAAAAAAGTCTGAAAAATTCAATTTCCAAGTTTTTGTGTGCAGATATTATGAGTTTTACATTTAAATTGTTTTCAACAACAAAATTACATAATAGTGGAACATTTCCAAGTGTCTATTTTAAAAATGCTCTCTCCTTAGCCTAAATGTCTTTGGAAACAGCAGTTACTTTCTCCTTCATTATTAAAAGTGTCACACTTATGTTGAAGAAAGTGGTTGAGCATTACTTTTTCAAATATATCTGATCATTGCTTATGTTCATAGAAAAGGTTAGCATACTGGGCACACTTGTCAAGTTTACTTACAGATAAGTATTACTCAGCTTTTAGTTGGAAAGTCCTTAGGAAAACCAGTCAACTGGCTACTCTGTGGTAAAAAGATTCTAATGGTCGGCCCTTGCTTATTATAAGACTCCACTATTAAAGATATTATTTTAAAAAATTAATCACACTGACATTCTGTCTAGCATATAAACTGTGGTACATATTATACATGGAGAGGAAATCAATTTGTAGCATCTGGATGCCGTGTATTTGACTTACGGAGCAAGTGATGACGGGAGTGCCAGTCAGTACCCTGAGTATTAGACAAGCATAAACCCCTTCACACTTTTTAGATACAAAATAAATGTGTCGAGACTAATATTTTATTCTTCCCCCCCCCTCCACCGCTTTTTATTTTTACTTTTGGCCATGCTCTGCAGCATGGGAGATCTTTGTTCCCCAACCAGGGATGAGTCCATGTCCCAGCATCGTCTTTTTAAAAAATTTTTGCAAATTTATTTTGGCTGTGCTGGGTCTCCATTGCTGCTTTGGCCTTTTTTTGCCCCTGTATTTGCAGCAGGGGGGTGCTAGTTGCGGGGCATGGGCTTCACATTGCCGTGGCCTCTCCTGTTGCAGAGCCTGGGCTCTAGGGCAGATGGCCTACAGTCATCACAGCTCCCAGGCTCTAGAGCACAGGCTCTGTGGTTGCTCCAAGGCATGTGGGATTTTCCCGGACCAGGGATCGAACCTGTGTCCCCTGTATTGGAAGGAATATTCTTTACCACTGAGCCACCAGGGAAGTACTAATATTTTATTTTTGCTCTTCATGGTTTGTTTTGCTCATTCCATTTTGGAAATTATATTCTTTGAGTAGGATGAAGAGGAGGAACATTTGGTTTTGGCAGTATGGTCCACAGTAAAACATTAAAACAGTGATTTTGGGGTGACGGCTCTTTCTGACACCACTCAGTATAGTAAAGACTTTTATGCTAAAAAAGTCTCATTGCAGCACAGTTATTATTGTATATAAGCACCAACTATGTGCAGACAATAGTTATAACAATGACTTTTACACTAGAAGACAGATGATCCAACTTTTGGTCTTCAGGTAAGTACTATATACAATTTAAATTCAGTCATTCACTTAATATATTTTCCATAACTTTTGGCACATATTTTAGAAGTGAGGTAATATTGATATGAGTTTCAAGGATTTACCAAGGATTACACTTACAGTGAGTGGCAAAGATTAAGCTATATGCTTAAGATATTTTTTAAATCTAAACTACTTCCTTTAAGAAGGTCTTCAGGTACTAAGATGGAAGTTAAACAGGTATAAAAAGTTAAAGACAAAAACAAAATACAAGAGTCTCCCCGAACAAAAAGCACAACAGGACTTATACTATCAGGGAAATTGTACATTCAGAAGCCAGACTTGGGTAGTGGAGCCCGCTGAGTTCAGAAAGGACCGGCGTTGGTTTGCAGCAGCAGTGGATTAGTCAAAGGAAGGAAGTTATTGGAAACACTTGTCTTCTTAAAACACAGAAGCATATATTGGATTAGTGTGGCTCAGAGGCAAGTCCTAGAATTTCTTCAAACAGTAACACAGGGAAAGAATATCTTGTTGGTTGTTTGGGAATGCTCATAAAGCAGACATTGGATGTCGGAGTCTGGAACTCAGTGGACAGTAGGAGTTCATGCTCTGCTTTTCCTCTTTTCTTGGAGCTCTTTCTGCTCTGCTCACTTCTCAAAATGAGGTGGTCCCTCTTCTCTCTCCTTCTTTCTCTCCCTTTCTCTCCTTTACACCATCTCCCCATTCATTTAAGCCTCAAGGATATATGTCATCCCTGATCTTGATCCTGAGTTCCAGATTTGCATTTCCACTCACCTACCATACTTTCTTGTCTTACCAACACTTCAAATTTGATATGGCCAAAAAAGAAATTTTAATTATCCTTTCACCCCCAATCTGCTTTCCCCCTAATCTTTACTATCTTATTTTTCTTGAACCAAAAACCTGGAACACACTCTTCTGTTATCCTCTATTTCTTCTCACCTGCCCTCTGTCCAATTCCTCTGATTCTCCTTCTTTCCAAACATTACTTCACATCTGCCCACTTTTATCTCTGATATACAACCCTGGCCCAAATGGCCATCTTCTTGTATCTTGATTTCTCTGAGGGTCTCTGGCCTTTTCTCTTGCCCACTTACATTCTAACCTCTACATGGCAGCTGGAGTCATCATTATATGTAAATCAGACCCATCAGTCCCCTTCTGAGTCCCTCCTCCCTCCAAAGCATCCTACCTCACTTAGAAGAAGGCTCAAATTCCTTACCTTGGCTTACCAGGCCCCATGTAATCTATCTTGCTTCCTTCTTTGTCATCATTTTAAACCCTTTCCCTTTCTCACTGCCTTTCTTTCTGTTTCCTGAAAATGCCAAGTTCATTCCTGACTCAGAGCCATTAAACTAGCTATTCCCTAAGCCAGGAATGCTCTTTCCATAACTGCTTCCTTTTATTATTCAGGTCACAGCTCAATTATCGCAAAGGAATTCAGTTGCCTCGCTTCTATAATGTACGCAAACCAACAAATCTGAAGTAGTTACTCCATCACATCACTCTGATTTACTGTCTTTATAGCCTTATTATTACCTGTTATTTCCTTGTTTTATTTATTTGTTTTCCCCCTGTACTAGAATGTAACAATAGTAAGAACAAGGATTTTTGTCTTTCTTGTAAACTGGCACTGTTAAAACAGTGTCTGGAATGCTTTTCTTTTAAACATCAATTGCATGCTCTAATTTAGTGCCCTGGAAGAGAGAGCTTTAAAGATAGAATATCACAAGCCTCATTAAAAATGTCTCATACCTAATGCTGTTTAATGGGAGAAGGGTACATCCAACAACTGTTGTTTAGTAATGGGAAGGATGTCTAATGGAACAGCTGTTTTCAAAAGAATCTTGATAGCTCTAGACTTCTGATTCAGGGGATGAATGAATAAACTTAAGGAGCTCTTCTGAGCATGTGCTATGCTAGGGACAGTCATAGGATAAGATAGGAGATAAGAAATTGTGAAAGAGAGCCAGTTCATTTGTCCAGCTGATCAAACTATGAAAGGTTGGGAGAACAGAACACAGAGATAATATTAAAATAGAAATTATTGGAAAAATACAAGTTACAGATGGATAGAATCCAAATCAATTGCACAAGCAGAGATAGTTATAAAACATGATTCATGCCTTCAAGGAAACTTAACAATATAAAAATGAAAGTGAACATATACACAGTTAAGTAGAATCCAAAATACTTCTTGGACTAGCCTAAGCCACACCTTCAAGCCAGGCCACTTGATTTTAGCCCTTAAATAAATCTGACTGTGGGAGAACTGCTTAGAAACATAGCTTTACTAAAGATTTAATGAGAAAATAGAAAAGTGAAGTGTTAAGTCACTCAGCTGTGTCTGACTCTTCCTGACCCTACTGACTATAGTCTGACTCTTTGTGACCCTATGGACTATAGCCTGCTAGGCTCCTCTGTGCATGGGATTCTCCAGGCAAGAATACTGGAGTGGGTTGCTATTTCCTTCTCCGGGGGAGTCTTCCCAACCCAGGGATCAAACCCGGGTCTCCTGCATGCAGGCATAATCTTTACCATCTTAGCCACCACCGAAGCCAGGAAAACAGAGGGAGAAGTCATATAGCAAAGTAACCTAAAACTCTGCTCTTTTTCCTCTTTCTTATAATTCCCTTAGTCCTTCCTCAGCAGCCTTTCTAATTACCTTGCTTAGTCCTCTTTTCCCCATCCCCTTTCTCTAGCCACATTGTGTAGTATTTTTAGCAAACCAAAATCTAATTGTCAGCCAAACCATGATCACCTGTTGTTTCTCAAATGAATTTAGCATGGTCAGTCTAGGGGTGTGGGTGGGGAGAATGACTCAACTTTAATGCCACAGATATGTCTGGACACTCATTCAATATTATCAGAGCTTAAGTTTCACACTGGTGTTTAAGTCAGAGATAAATCTGAAAAGATAGCTCAAGGCATGATTAGCTTTGAATGCTGCCCCATTTTTACTTTTGGTAGGTCAATAGAGAATTTTAAAGATTTTCAAACAGAGATGCTTCGTGATCAGATATGTATTACTATAAGATAAGCCTGGGAACAATATGAAGGATGAATTAGAAAAATAATCCACCAAAGACAGGAGCATAGTTTGCAACTACTTTAAAGTTATTCAGTGATGAAGTTATAAAATAGAGTGATGGAGATGACATGGAGAAGTTGATTTCTAAACACACTTAAAATTCAAGAATCCTCAGAATTTTAAGTTTGAATAGATCTAGAAGGTTGAGAGGGTCCTCTTGTTTATAGCTTCAGCAACCAGTAGGAGAGTGATACAATTGAGTTAGGGAGTGTAAACAATGAACAGCTGCTCTATTTTTGTATGTACTTTATGGTTTGCTTTTGTGGGCAGAGAAAATGATTTAGATGTCAAACCGGACAAGTGTGAGTGGGAAAGCAATACACCCACATGAAAATGTACAGCACTTGGAAATGCAGGTGTGAGATTTAAAGGAAAGGTCAAAGCAAGAGGAAATTAGCGGTACAGATGATGATGAAAGCTATGGAAGCAGATAAATGATGCATGAGCAAGTATGAAGCTGGAAGAAAATAGTGCTAAGAACAGGTACATAAGGAAGTATGACATTTAAAATATTTGTTAAAAGTAGGAACAGAAACAGATTGACCAAGAGTTGTCAGAGGAGGACTGTCGGTAAAAAGACCATTATTATTATTTTACATTATTTATTTTTAAAAAAATATAAATTTATTTATTTTAATTGGAGGTTAATTACTTTACAATATTATATTGGTTTTGCCATACATCAACATGAATCCACCACAGGTATACATGTGTTCCCCATCCTGAACCCCCCTTCCTCCTCTCCCCTCTGGGTCGTCCCAGTGCACCAGCCCCAAGCATCCTGTATCCTGCATCGAACCTGGACTGGCGATTCGTTTCTTATATAATATTATACATGTTTCAATGCCATTCTCCCAAATCATCCCACTCTCTCCCTCTCCCACAGGATCCAAAAGATTGTTCTGTACATCTGTGTCTCTTTTGCTGTCTCGCCTACCGGGTTATCATTACCATCTTTCTAAATTCCATATAAATGTGTTAGTATACTGTATTGGCGTTTTTCTTTCTGGCTTGCTTCACTCTGTATAATAGGCTCCAGTTTCATCCACCTCATTAGAACGGATTCAAATGTATTTTTTTTAATGGCTGGGTAATTCTCCATTGTGTATATGTACCACAGCTTTCTTATCCATTCATCTGCTGATGGACATCTAGGCTGCTTCCATGTCCTGGCTATTATAAACAGTGCTGCGATGAACATTGGGTACACGTGTCTCATTCAGTTCTGGTTTCCTCAGTGTGTATGCCCAGCAGTGGTGTTGCTGGGTCATAAGGCAGTTCTATTTCCAGTTTTTTTAAGAAATCTCCACACTGTTCTCCATAGTGGCTGTACTAGTTTGCATTCCTACTGACAGTGTAAGAGGGTTCCCTTTTCTCCACACCCTCTCCAGCATTTATTGCTTGTAGACTTTTGGATCACACCCATTCTGATAAAAAGACCATTATTTTTGAAACAGTGAGAACTTAGGGTAAAGAATTAGGATATATGATGTACAAGTGGTTGTAGAATTCTGATATACCATGGGTTTTTAACTACAAAATCTACTTACAATAAACTGTTCACAGTTACCAGCCCTTATTATAAAGAAGTAGGGGCAGGGTATGGTAAAGGCGGGACGAGGGAGAAACTTCAGCTCTGATGTTGCAATAGAGAGAATTCCCATTTTCAGGAGCATTTGGTACAAGTCTAGAAATCTAAATTAGACCTCTGTCTGCTTCCTCTATATTTTTTACTTTTAAAATGTTTTGTTGAAAAATAGTTGATTTACAATATTGTGTTTCAGGTGTACAGACAGTGATTCATTCTGATCAGTCACAGCACCTTCTTCATACACTGAAAACAATTACTTTTGGTATGTTTCAGCTGTATTTTTACCTTTCTTGAAAAAATAAGAAATAATATGCCCAAAAGGCTGCTTTTTAAAATTCCATCTTCAACACTAAAATGGCTGCACAAAAACTTGCTACCTTTGGTAAGTTCTTTATGCACGCTGATATGACGACTGTCATAATGCAATCTAACAAAATTGTTTTGAATTAAGTTGAAGACAACTAAGTGCTACTGGAGCCATCTTACAGAAAAAGCCCAGGGAAACTTTTGCCACCCCAGTGTTTTTGTTCCAACTACTCAACTTCGCCATTGTAAAATAAAAGCAGCCATAGCCAATACATGAAAAAAAAATGAACATGACTGTTTGCCAATAAAATTCTGTTTATGAAACAGATGAAGGGCTGGATTTGGTCCATAGGCTATAGTTTTCTTACCCTAGTTCCTGATCAGTCATTCTCTGAGATTCATATCTGGTTATGGGGTGCATGTTTGAACTTCAGAATTAAGTACGAACTAGAAATCTCCCAAGAGTTAGTTCAATTTTGTCCAGGAGGAAATCACTTTATCTTCAGATCTTGATCGAGGTGTGGTAAACATCGATCTGGTGATCTTTGAAGATCCAGACAAAATGAGGTGGTATCGTGAAAGCAGCAAGGGCACTTTTGATTTTGTTGAGACGGAGACATGCATGATTAACAGAGTAGCCACCAGGCCTTTTGATGTTCCTTGGGACCTTGACAACTGCCTGCCATTTTTGAAGCTCCTTCATTATCTTTTTACTCACCAATTTAATCGACAAATCAGTACATGTTAACAGGCCAATCCCATTGATATATTTTAGTTAGAAGAAAATTATCTATATTATTTTTATATTAATCCACAATTTGTGTATATGCCATTATTAATCACTACAATTAAAATGGATTGAAAACATTCAAGATGAGTTACTATTACTTTTTCACTATTTAACATTTTCCTGTGTGCTTGATTCAATTAGACTCTCTCCTTTAGTTACAGGTAAAAATACAATATGTATTCTTTCATTCACTTATTCATTAATGTATTGAAATCTCACTGAGTGCCAGGTATCAACCAGAATGCAATGTGCTGGAAATACAAAGATAATCCTGCTTAATCTCTGTCCTTGAAATGCTCTCTGTCAAGGCATAATAGAGTTTCCAGAGGGAAAAACTGGTGAACAGTTTCAAATATGGCTAAAGGTAAGTTGTGAGAACAGAGGCCACTGGATTTAGCAGTAAAAAATCATAGAGAGAGCCATTTCAGTGGAGTTTCAATGTACGGGCACATACTTTTGGATTCTGCAAACTCTTGCCTATGCTACAATACTTAGATTCCCAACAATAGACCCCAAGGGCACTGTCTTTGTTTCTCACCAGACTATATGATAAACTCTAATTTCCAGCTGAATTGGACCTTAGAGCTGTATTAATCAGGAATCTTAGCTGTAAGCAATAATACCAGTTTTGTTAGGCATCAGCAGGAAAGCATTTCAAAATCTCTGGGAAGAGAGGAGACTCAGTCTCAGAAGCTGCGTAAATAGGAAGTGAGTTAGAAGTCTGAAGCCGTCTAGACCTGTAAAGACACATTGCCTCGACATTGTATTTTTTTAAGACTATTTTTTAGAGCAGTTTGAGGTTTAAAACAAAATTGAGAGGATGATACAGAGACTTCTTGCATGCCCTCTTCTCCACATGTGCATAGCTTCCCCCATTAGCAACATTACTCACCAGAATGGAAACTTTGAGTTTATGCTTGGTGTTATACATTCTGGTTTGGACAAACTTATAGTGTATGCATCACTGGAAGAGGACATGCCAACCCATTCCAGTATTCTTGCTTGGAGAATCTTATGGACAGAAGAGCCTGGAAGGCTACAGTCCATAGGGTTGCAGAGAGTCAGATGCGACTGAAGTGACTTTGCACAGCATAGTGTTTATACAACAACAAATATTCATTATTATAAAAAATTCCTCTGTGCTCTGTGTATTCATCTCTGTCCCTCTGACTTCTGGCAATCCCTGAGCTTTTTATGGTCTCCATGTTTCTGCCTTTTCAAAAAAAAGTCATATAATTGGAACTATAGAGTATGTATCTTTTCCAGATTGTTATCTTTCACTTAGTGATATGCATTTCATGTTCTTCTGTGTGTTTGCATCCTTTGACGCTTCATTTCCTTTTAGTGCTGCATAATAATCCATTGTCGGATGTACCATGGTTTCTTCCTTTACTGAATGAAATACTTTGTTGCTTCCAAAGCTTCCGATGAAATACTTTGTTATTTGGCAATTATGACCAACTATGCGCAGGGATGACATGCAAATTCGTGAAGCGTTCCATATTTTTATGCATTGGAGAAGAAAATGGCAACCCCCTCCAGTGTTCTTGCCTGGAAAATCCCAGGGAAGGCGGAGCCTGGTGGGCTGCCATCTATGGGGTCACACAGAGTCGGACACAACTGAAGCGACTTAGCAGCAGCAGCATAAACACCTTGGACTTCCCTGGTGGCTCATACAGTAAAGTGTCTGCCTGCAATGTGGGAGACCTGAGTTCGATCCCTGGGTCAGGAAGATCCCCTGGAGAAGGAAATGGCAATCCAGTCCAGCACTATTGCATGGAAAATCCCGCGTACAGAGGAGCCTGGTAGGCTACAGTCCATGGGTTTGCAAAGAGTCAGACATGACTGAGCGACTTCACTTTCAACTTTCTATAAACACCTTTTGGAGAAGGCAATGGCACCCCACTCCAGTACTCTTGACTGGAAAACCCCATGGATGGAGGAGCCTAGTGGGCTGCAGTCCATGGGGCTGCTAAGAGTCGGGCATGACTGAGCGACTTCACTTTCACTTTTCACTTTCATGCATTGGAGAAGGAAATGGCAACTCACTCCAGTGTTCTTGCCTGGAGAATCCCAGGGACGGGGGTGCCTGGTGGGCTGCCATCTATGGGGTCACACAGAGTTGGACACAACTGAAGCGACTTAGCAGCAGCATAAACACCTTTGGGGACTTCCCTGATGGTTCAGTGGTTGAGTCCTCCTTCCCATGTAGGGGATGTGGGCTTTATCCCTGGTGGGAGAATTAAGATCCCATATGCTGTAGGGCCCCTAAGCCCATTTGCCACAACTACTGAACCCATGTTCTGTAGCCCAAGTGCCATAACTAGGGAGAAGCCTGTGCACCGCAACCAGGAAATCTTGTGCTGCAAGGAAAGGTCCTGAGTGCCTCAACTGAGAACTGATGCAGTCATAAATAATTTTTTTTTTTAAAGAACACCTTTGACTATAAACACTTATGTGTAAGTTTTCAACTTCTCTGGATGAATACCAAGGATCATAATGACTGGATAACTGGTAAGAATATGTGTAGCTTTGTAAGAAGTTGCCAACTTCCAAAAGTCCTCCGATGTGGCTGTATCATTTCGCATTCCCAACAGTGATGTCTGAGAGTTTCTGTTACTCCACATAGTTTCCAGCGTTTGGTATTGTCAGTGTTTCTGATTTTGGCCATTTTCATATGCATGCAGTGGTATCTCACTATTGTTTTAACATGCCATTCTCTAGTGATGTATGATGTGGAGCATCCTTTCATAGGCTGTATATCTTTAATAAGTATCTGATCAGATCTTTGATCAGAAGATAATTGCTTTACAATGTTCTGTTGGTTTTTGCCATACAACAATGAGAATCAGCCATAATTATATATGTTTCCTCCCTGTTGAACCTCCGTCACACCCCACACCCCATCCTACTCCTCTAGGTTGTCACAGAGCACCGAGTTGAGCTCTTGTGTTAGATGGCAACTTCCCATTATCTGTTTTGCACATGGTACTGTATATGTTTCAATGCGTCTCTCTCAATTGGCCACCCCAACCGTGTCCACAAGCCTGTTCTCTCTCCCTGCCCTGCAAATTAGTTCATCAGTACCATTTTTCTAGATTCCATATATATGCGTTGCATGCCACATGCCTGCTAAGCTGCTTCAGTCATGTCCAACTCTTTGCAACCCTACGGATTGTAACCCACCAGGCTTCTCTGTCCATGGGATTCTCCAGGCAAGAATATAGAGTAGGTTGTGGTGCCCTCCTTCAGGGGATCTTTCCAGTCCAGGGATTGAGTCTTTTATGTTTGCTTCATTGACAGGCAGGTTCTTTACCACTAGCGCCACCTGGGAAGCCCTATGCATGAATTAATACACCATATTTGCTTTTCTCTTTCTGCCTTACTTCACTCTGTAAAATTTTAGATTCATCCACCTCATACATTACCACTTTCTAAATGCATCCACCTTACTAGAACTGACTCATATTAATTCCTTTTTAATGGCCTATGTTAAGAAATGAAGCACCAGTCTATGTTCAGTACAGGATACAGGATGCTTGGAGCTGGTGTACGGGATGATCCGGGGAGATGGAGTGGGGTGGGAGGTGGGAGGGGGCTTTGGCATTGGGAGATCGTGTACACCTGTGGCTGATTCATGTCAATGTATGGCAAAACCAATACAGTATTGTAAAGTAGAATAAAGTATTAAAAAAAATGGCCCATGTTTTAATTAGACTGTTATTGCTGAATTTTGAGTCCTTCATGTATTTTGGATAATAGTCCTTTATTAGATGAGTTTTTTTGCAAATATTTTCTCCAAGTGTATGGTTTCTTTCCTTTTCATTAATCTTGAAATTTTTTTGAAATTTGACTTTTTCAAATCATATATTGTTAAAATAACTTTCTCTGACTAGTATCTTTATGTTTTATTTTCAGCTTTTGTCTGTGGTCTTTTAATTAAGTGTATTGTTAGTAACATGGAGCAAGATTTGTTGCTTTAATCCAACCTAATAATCTCACTGACTATTCTTTCCAGTATATCTGCAATGATTTTAACCATCTTATATTTTATGCCTACCTTTCTTTGTCTGTTGATCTTTTTTTCTGCCATTTTTGGGTCCAAAAGTTTTCCATTCTGCACTTTTTGTCTGCTGAGTAGTTTATTATTGATTACGTATTTTGTCTGTTAGTTATAATCCTTACTTTTTCAGCATTCAGTTCAGTTCAGTCACTCAGTCGTGTCCGACTCTTTGCAACCCCATGAATCACAGCACACCAGGCCTCCCTGTCCATCACCAACTCCCAGAGTTCACTCAGTTTCACGTCCATTGAGTCCGTAATGCCATTCAGTTATCTCATCGTCTGTCATCTCCTTCTTCTCCTGTCCCCAATCCCTCCCAGCATCAGAGTCTTTTCCAGAGTCAATTCTTTGCATGAGGTGGCCAAAGGACTGGAGTTTCAGCTTTAGCATCATTCCTTCCAAAGAAATCCCAGGGTTGATCTCCTTCAGAATGGACTGGTTGGATCTCCTTGCAGTCCAAGGGGCTCTCAAGAGTCTTCTCCAACACCACAGTTCAAAAGTATCAATTCGTTGGCTCTCAGCTTTCTTCACAGTCCAACTCTCACATCCATACATGACCACAGGAAAAACCATAGCCTTGACTAGACAGACCTTTGTTGGCAAAGATGTCTCTGCTTTCAATATGCTGTCTAGATTGGTCATAACTTTCCTTCCAAGGAGTAAGTCTCTTCTAATTTCATGGCTGCAGTCACCATCTACAGTGATTTTGGAGCCCCCAAAATTAAGTCTGACACTGTTTCCACTGTTTCCCCATCTATTTCCCATGAAGTGATGGGACCAGATGCATGATCTTCATTTTCTGAATGTTGAGCTTTAAGCCAACTTTTTCACTCTCCTCTTTCACTTTCATCAAGAGGCTTTTTAGTTCCTCTTCACTTTCTGCCATAAGGGTGGTGTCATCTGCATATATGAGGTTATTAATATTTCTCCCGGCAATCTTGATTCCAGCTTGTGCTTCTTCCAAGCCCAGCATTTCTCA